>APFE030447679.1:0-11316 GCA_000404065.3 Pinus taeda
CAATATGTATTTAAAAATAAACTCTAGGATATGCATTTAGCCTTTGGATCTAGGACCATAAACTCTAGGATATGTATTTAGCCTTTGGATTTAGGATTGTAAACTCTAGGATATGCATTTAGCTTTTGGATCTAGGACCGTGGAATGGAGAAATAAGAAAAAATTGATTATTTTTTTCTGATTAATGAAGTTGAGTACAAATCTTCATGCATCCCTGTGAAGTATTTTGGATCAAGCAAGTTCTTGAAGATGTGAAAGAAGTTTAGAAAACACCAACTATTAACAAATGTAACAATCAAAGCACCATCAATTATCGAACAATCCTATGTACCACGCGAGATCAAAACATATTGAGACACATTATCATTTTTTGTGGGGAAATATGCAGTACAAGGAAATTCATTTAGTATATTGTAATACCAATGAAAATGTAGCTCACATCTTTACAAAGAATCTTAGATAGGAAAAATTTTAAGTATGTAGGAATCACTTCGGTGTGGTATAAAACACATTTCTCCATTAAGGGGGAGAGTTGGAAGAATGGGGAAATCTACAAGATTCTCCTCAATATAGAGTTTGGTTGAGTTGTTTTCCTAATTAGTCTTAGATATATTTTCAGTTCCTATATTATAGGAATCAATTCACTAGATTGTAATCCTATATATGTAAGTGATTTTGGACTCGTGAATGCAAGAAAGTGAGTGTTGTGGTGCAATCTCCTCAATGAGCAATTGTCTCGCTAGAGAGTTGCATCCCTTCTTCAATTTCATCTTTCATTTTTTTAGCGGATTAGATTGCTCTATGTTAACTAATTTGTAAATCAATATATTTTATTAAAAAAATTAAAATATTTTTAAGGTGTGCGGAGGAATTTCCTTATGTTATAGGGTAGAAAAAGAAAGTTTTATAATTATTGGGTAGTAGATGAAATATTTAGAATTACTTGTAATTTATGAGATTGTCTAAATTATGAGAATTAATAGGTTGGGTTGATTGAACAAGAAGCTTACAATTTCTTTCCTTTGCCTGAAATTTAAGATTATTTTGTAGATGAAAAAATATGCATTTTTTAATGATATATGCCAGATTATGTTTAGATATTTTTGGTAAGGATTTGAGTTTCTTGGGATATGTATAACCATAGTTGTTTTTGTTGCATTTTTATTATTACAACTATGCATGCATTTATTAATTTTGGTCATCCATGAGAGACCTTATTGGTATTATGGTGATCTGATCTCCTAAGGGATGGAATTGTGATGTGCCATTTAGTGGCTACCCATCCTACGACTAAGAGTGTTAGCACATTTGCCACATAGTGCCGCTCAAGTTTGATGATGGACAATTATGGGTAGTTCATGCATAGGGAATGACATTACCACCATTGTGTGTATTCATTTTAGGGTGATTAAATATTGGGAAAGCTACATAATATAGGTAGGGGAATTAGGTATAGTTAGTTTTAGACTTGTGTGAGTGACATCACCCATGACACTTTAATTCCATGAATTTCATGGTGATGAGACATTGTGAAATAGTGTGTAACTCTTTGATATAAAAAAAGAATCAATAAAGACACTTAGGGAGTTTAATTTCCAAGAAAATCCAAATAATTTTAGTGACTTCATCCCTTAATGTGGTAGTGGGCCATTTTTTACAAATGATTTATATTATTCTCGTAAGGAACAAGTTCATAGCCATGAGGATTAATCGCAATTTGGAGGAAGTAGGAAGGATTAGGTCTCTAACTTCCCATTAACACCTGGGAATCTATCTAATGGTGAGAGATTGAAGTTTTTTTTGCATATTCAATAATTTGCAATGTATTGGATTTGAGGTCCAAATTTCCATGAAGAGTTGAGGTTTAATTCACCTATTTATATCTATGGCCCACAACCTCTTGTGGCATTTGCGAGAGGATCAAGAAGGGATGTACCCATTTTACCATTGAAAACTAACATTCATCCCATGAAAAACACATCAACAAACTAGATGCAATGATAGGGGTTTCTCACCAATGTGTAAGAGAAAGTGGTTGAGGAGTTATGATAGGGGTTTCTCACCAATGTGTAAGAGAAAGTGGTTGAGGAGTTAAGGAATGTAGATTCCTAATACTCCATTAGGTAATAGGTGCATGCCATGAGGAACCATCAAGGGGTATGATAAGGCTTAATTCCATTGAATAGTAGTTAACAGCTTTTTGTAAGGCCTTTGACATGTGATGTTTAACTTATACGCATGATGTTATTGAAGATTTTTTACCTACGCAAGATGGATGGGATCATCCATGTGGATAGTTTCCATGAAAAATGTTAAGTTATTAAAAATGGAGTTTCATATGACTAGAAAAAAGACAACATATGACCATCACGGATTATAAAATCAAACAAGTCGGTTGAAATCCATAATGTTTTGACTCAGTAATAACATGTAGAAAATTAGTGGGGTTTAGTGAAAAAATATGTCAGATTAACAAAGAATTTAATATAAATAAAAGTAAGGTCACAATGAGGTTATCACTCCCTTGACACTCGTATTTTCGTTGAGAATTCGTAAAACACGATGAATTTTTTTCCTTTTTTTAATGACAACAATGGGGAATGGAAGTGTTTTGTATTTATTTTGAGTATCATAAGAAGGGTTTGATAGGCGTGGTGGAATTACTATGATAATGGTTATTTTTTTGTTTTTGTCTAATAGAATTGGTGTTGTGCACAATTATTGAGCCTCAATCTAGGTATTCGAAGCTATGAAAAAATTGGAGAAGTTATTAACATTTTGTGAACTTGTAAAGCTTATACCATCTAGATCCAATATCCAAATTGAGCAAAATTTACATTGATTGGAAGGCTCTTCTCGTGGAGAATATAATTAAAGATTCAATTCTAAATTCCACTTCTAATTTATTAATACAATTGAAATAACTTGGAATTAGTCTCGGTTGGGAGGATGAACATAACCCTTAGGGTTTTGAAGTACATTCTATCAGTGAAAACCTATAGGTTAGGAATTTAGCAACAAAGTTTAATGTATGTAGAAATCAAGAGACACCTCTATAGAGAGACTATGAGGATATTGAGGGTAAAACTTCATAGTTTCACAGAATAAAATCAACTAATTAGAGCTCACAAAGAGCACAACTAGCCCATAAACACAACTATGCTTTAAATTTTGAGAAATATACAAAAGTAAGTGCATAAATAACATAATTCAAATAATGCTATTAGATGTAGAGATGGATAAATTTTTTTGAATGTTATCTTTTGTCGATGGGCTTGTTCTCGATCCCTTTAAGATTAACTATTAGGTTAGGAGGTAACTCCTCAAATGAATTGTGTCTATTGATTAAGATTTCTCATGGTTATATACATGAGGGAGTGACTCTTAGGCTTCACCTCCCGATGGCTCTTTATTTTCCATTATTTACTATTTACATTATTTACAAGTGTTCACCCAATCCCAATGATTAGGTGTCGACATTCCCCCCTTAATCTGAAGGGATGTTGGTGAGTCCAATCATCGTTCTGAATCTTTCAAGATTTTCTCTTCCAAACGATTTGGTGAAGATGTCTACAATCTTCTCATTAGTGGAACAATGGTATAGATGGATTGTCTTTGCATCAACATGATGTCGAATCCAATGATATTTTGTATTGATGTGCTTTGTTCGATCATGGAACTTTGGGTTCTTGGCCAACTTTATTGCAGAGGTGTTCTCAATCATGACGTACTTGTTTTATTTGCAAACCTTCTAGAATTTTCCTGAGCCACACAATTTCTTTTGTTGCCTCAACCCTGCCACAGATTCTACCTTTGTTGTGGATTCTGATGGAACTGATTGTTTGTGTGATCTCCAAGAGACAACTCCTGATCCAAGACTCATAGAATAACGTGAAGTAGATACCCCAGTTTCTTTGTCTCCATCGAAGTTTGAATTAGAGTATCCAATCAAGCTGAAGTCGCCCGCCTGTGTATACTTCAGTCCAAACTCTTGGGTTCCCTTCAAGTACTTTAGAACTCTTTTTGCAATAGACCAATGTCCCTCACAAGGCTTTTGCATAAACCTGGAGAGGATTCCAACAACAAATGAAATGTCTGGTCTGGTAGTAGCCAGGTAGTTGAAACATCCTACAAGTTGTCTATATTTTGTTGCATCCTCAAATTCTTTTCCTTCAATGGATGTGAGCTTTAAGTTTTGTTCCATTGGAGTAGTTAGAGGATTTCACTCAGCCATGCCAAACTTGTTCAATAGATCTCCAATGTACTTCTTTTGAGAGAGGAATATAGACTTCAGATTTTGAGTTACTTCAATAGCAAGATAGTAGTGAAGATAGTCAAGTCAGTCATTTCAAAACCTTTCCTCAATTCTTTCTTTATGGATGCAATGTAGCTCTCATTGTTCCCTGTCATCAAAAGATCATCTACATATACCACACGATATACAATTGTTTTGCCAAGTTTCTTGAAAAACAAAGTTGCATCATCAAGATCATAATGTTTGAAGTTGAGTTTCAGAAGATGCTCAGTTAAATTTTCATACCAGGCTGGTGGTGCTTGCTTAAGGCCATACAAGGATTTCAAACATTTTCATACTTTATGTTCATGTCCCTTGATAGAAAATCCTTCAGGCTGGAACATAAAAACATTCTCTTTTAGATCTCCATTTAAGAAAGAAATTTTTACATCCATTTAATGGCTTTCCAACCGTTTTGATCTGCTAGGGAAAAGAGTGTCTAGATGGTAGCCTATTTTGCTATGGGGGAAAAAGTTTCCTCATAATCGACCTTCTGTGCAAAAATGTTTGCCACAAGCCTAACATTTTGCTTGTCAAGTGGGCCATCAGCTTTATACTTGTTCTTGTAGACCCACCTGCAGCAAATTGGTTTGGATCCCAATGGAGGATCAACCAACTTCCAAGTGCCATTCTTTATCAAGGCATCATACTCCTTTTGCATCGCTTCTTTCCATTCATCACGAGAAGCGCTTCTTTGAAGGAAGTTGGTTCAAAATTTGTAGACAAATTTAGTTCAAAATCATAAGAAACATCCATATGAATAAGTGAATCAGAATCATCTACATCACCTCCATTTTTCTTGGTTGAATTTCTTGTTCCTGTCTTTCCAACCTCATGAGGATGAACACTTTCAAGTGTCTTTGTCAGCCACTTTGGGGGACATTTCTGAGATTGTCTAGGCTTCTCAATTCATTGAGTTGGGACTAACTAAAGATTAAGTCTCCCAATTCTGTCAATCACATCACTCAAAGTATCATCAGTGGTTGGAGTTTCATGTGGGGGAGAGAGTGCTTTAGAAGAAGATTCCACAGATTGATCCAGTATAGGAATCCCCCCTTCAAGATGTGGAATCTAATTATCAAATTCTTGAAATGATTTTTCTTGCCTGAATCTATCCAAGCAATCAAGTTTCTGCTCAACAACATTGTTAGCTTTGGAAGATTCAAGAAATATTACATCTATAGATACAAAAACGTTTTATTAACTTCATCATATAGACGGTATGCTTTGGAGGTATTTGAATACCCAAGAAGATACATTTACGACTCCTTGCACCAAGTTTGTTTCTATGTACCTTTGGTATCAAGGCATAATAGGTGGAACCAAAGACCTCGAGATGCTTTACTGAAGGAATGTGGCCATACCACATTTCATAAGGAGTCTTGTTTCTAATATCATTAGATGGATATCTATTCTTTACATATACAACACATAGAACTGCATTAGCCCAAAACATCAATTTTACATTCTTGAAAAACATCATGGAACGTACCATATTTAGGATTGTCCTATTCATTCTTTCAGCTACTCCATTTTGTTGGGGAGTATAAGGCACAATTGTTTGATGTTTGATCCCATGTTTGCGAAGATAGTTTTCAACTTCATTTGAAGTGTATTTGTTTCCATTATCAGTGCGAATAGAGCTAATATGAGATTGTGCATCATTTTCAATCCATGTATGAAAGTTCTTGAATGTTTGAAAAGCATCAGATTTGTTCTTCAATAAATAAGCCCAACACATTCTGGTGTAGTCATCAATAAATGTCATCATATATTTATTTCCATTTTCAAAAGGAATAGGCATTAGACCGCATAAATCTGAATGAATGAGTTCAAGTTTTCTATGTGCTTTGGAATGTGAATCATGAAAACGTTGTTTGATATGCTTTCCTAGAATACAAGCATCACACTGCTTAAGTTTCCTAGGAATTGTAGGGAAACCAATAACACCATTTTTCTTCAACAAGTGAAGGTTTTCATAGTTCAAGTTTCCAAATCTACCATGCCATAATAGACTTGATGGAAATGTACCTTCATCATAATGAGAACTATATAAGAAATTTTGTGCACGAGCAGAGGTACCTTGCAACCTTAGAAGTCTTTCTTCTTTTATCCCCGTCATGACAAGTGAGTGATTTGATGCTTTTCTCACCTCAACCCTTCCATTAAACATATGAATGGAGTGTCCTTGCTAGTATATGCGGAGCAAGGACAACAAGTTTCTCCTCAGCTGTGGGAGATATAAAACATCATGCAAAAGAAAGTCTAGAAGACTAGGAAATTTGAGCCTGATTGTGCCAAGCCCTGATGGCTTGAGTTTTGATTTGTATGCAAAGCATACTGCTCCATCAACATTGTCAGTAAGTTCGTCAAAAAAATATTTTTTAAAAGTCATGTGGCAAATTGCTCCTGAATCAAGCAACCAATCATTTTTCCAAGAAGCAACTGAATCATTAAACAAGTCTTAATTTACTCCAATATTACAATGTGACACAAAATAGTGAGCGGATTCAGGTGCTTTACCTTTCTCTTTGTCATTGGTTTTACATTTGGGCTGATTTCTTTCCTGCTCAATTATGTCCCAAGGAAACTTGCATGTGTATGCATCATGTGATCCATCTCTATTGCAACGTATGCAATGAAGGTCATAATTTTCTCCTTGAGAGTGTCTGGCCCCCTTACCTCTGAAATATATTTTTCCTCTTCGTCTTCGACCACCTCTTCCTTTGGAAGAATCTTGAGCATGATTCTTCTGTCTTTGTGCAAGACACACAACTTCTTCAGAAGACTAAGGAGTTATCTTCTTCCCAAAATCTTTTTCTCTCCCAACAAATTTATTTACAAGGGAGTCAAAGGTAATTTCTTTGAGGTTTCTATTTGCTTGCAATGACTCAAGATAATTTGAATAAGTGGGATAAAGTGCCTTGACAAAAGCTATGAGAGGAATGTCTAGTTCAACATTAGTGACTTCGATATCATGCATAATAGATTTTACTTCTGATGCAAGAGCAAGAGGATCATCATTTTGTAATTCAAGGCTGAACAATTTAATTATCAATTCGACAACTTCAAGCGTGGAGTGCGAGTCATAAAGTTACTTCAATTTTTGTAAGGCTTCAAAAGCATTTGAAAATGGTGAAATATGGCAACTCACCTCTTCATTTATAGATGTTGCAGTCAAGGCATAGGCCTTGCTATTCTTGTTTTCAGAAATGACAAATTCTTTGACTGAGGTAGGCTTTGCAGGTTCACTATGTCCTTCTCCTACACAAACTCATTTCCACAGCTCATTGAAAATGAGAGTGTGATTGATCTTCTGAGACCACTCAGGATATCTCCCCTTCCTAGTGAGAACCACTCCCACAATAGATTTCAATTAATTCATTTTGAAATCTGTGTATTGTAAAAAAAATTACTTCTGCTGCCAATGTATAAAACTTGCACTCCTAGTGGTAAGAAAAAGACAATTTTGGTGTAAAATTGTCAAAAAAATGAACACCGATATATAGGATAGATCTAAATGGCACTAGAGAGGGTACCAACAAAACCAACAATTGGATTGCCTACGATTTATACCCATATTGCACCTCATGGCCCATCCCGGAATAAAAGGTCAACCCTTGGAAGAGTTGGTCGTGGAAGGCCTTCCTCAGTGGGTTCATCCTGACGGGTTGGTCTTGATTGAAATTCCAATGCTTCCCACTTAGTATGCTCCTGCCTGAAAGGCCTTGCTAGGAAGTATTAATGCAACTTGGGCTCTAAGCTAGCGATTACAATTACAATTTCTAACAGCCCCCCTTATTTACAACCATATGACACAACATGACTCAACTATGTCTGCTAGGCTTACAATATCAATTGACTCAATTATCACTGAAACATGCCCGCTAGTCTATGCCTCGGCTAGGCTTACAATGACTTAAGACTTTCATAATTTTTCATTTTCTTTTTCTCTTCTTCCAAATTTTAAATCCTCGAAGTTGCTTCATTCTCTGTTGCATATTCTTGTTGTAGGCTCCATACTTTTTTACTTGTTGTTGTCGCAAATTTTCTTTGACTTTTCTTGAATTTGCGCTGAAACACAATCTGATCTTGTCTAGTACACCTTCCTCTTCAAATATTTTTTCAACCATGGATTCCTGCCACAACATTGCATCTTCAAGCTGTCTTCCTTGCTCTGCTTCTTGCACTTCATATTCATGACTTCCTTTCTACCATATTTCTTGATAGCACAATCTTATCTCTTCTTGACTCCATTGTTGAAAAATGGTTTCAATGCATTCATCTTTGTCTTCAGAAACATCCATATCATTTTTTTCACTTTCATTACCAAGTACTGTTGTTTTTTTCTTGTAATTTGCACACTCAAGATCATTATTCACCTTTTCATTCAATTCTTTTATTCCAACTGCTGCTTTAAGACTCGAATCAATTTGTTCAATTGGTTTTTGAAACCATTCTTCAATGAACTTCAAATTTGCATCAAACTTATTAACAACCTTGCTTTCAACTTCTTTTCCCATGTTATTCTGAACACCTCCATATAGAAAAACAATGTTAAAAACATCTTTCTTATGCTCTTTAGTGAGAGCTTCTTGCTCTACATCTGCCTTCTTTTCAATTCCATGGAGGTTGTCTTCCACTGTCACGTTGTTATTAGATATTCTCATAAAAAATTCTTCAATCACTTTATCCTGTTCTTGATCATCGACTGTTACTAAATGACATACTATTTATTGAGGAGTTCCAACTGCTTCATATCTTGCTGCTACAGTGGCAGCTTCAACCTCCAATGTTTCATCAAACACTCCGCTTACCATATTTCCACAAACAATCACTGTTTCAAAAAAGAAACCACACATATCATCAACATAATGTTCATCCACATTATGGTGGGATATCCCAGCATGCACGTGATCATTGTCAATTTAATTAACAATTTCAACGTCACCAAATCCATAAGCTGCGATTGGACTCAACGATTCACATATAACTTTGCAGTCATCATCGACATGTGTCTCAGCACAGTGGGATTCACCATCATCTGTGTCATCAACATTACAGTGGAGTCCTTGAACATTTATTTGTTCTTTCTCTGTTTCACACACAAAGGCTTCAACTTCTCTCTCTACAATCTTTGTTGCACTTCTTCATCCATATGCATGCTTGCATAATGGGTTTTAATTTTATGGTCTTGACAACCATCATCCACTTTTGAGTGGGGTTCTCCAATCTCTGTTTTCCTCTCAGATTTTGCTCATATACTCTCATATCTGTGCCTGACTTCTTTGCTTGTGACATAACCTGATGTTGCATGTCACTTCCCCTTGCGCCAAATTCTTCTTCCACGAACTTCCATGCTTCCTTGGAAGTTGTAGCCTTTGCTACCTTGCACAAACACTTGTCATCCAATGTGTGTTTTATAAAATTCAATGATAAAGCATCACATACTTCATCATATGAGTTATTAGACTCATACTTAATTAACTCTTTAGCTCTACGAAAAGTAAACAGCTTGATAACCTAATGATCAAAATATTTACATGTAAACATAGGAGGTGGTAGCAGATCAAAGCTACAAAAATCACCGTTGATTTCTTCTTTGTCTTCTGCTAGACTTCTCAATTCCTCGGCTACAGCGTGAACCTCTCTAACCATGGAAATGATGTTTGCCTCGTCTTTTTTATTTCTTTTCTTAATATGCTTCAGTTGCGCTTTGCGACCCATGACTGTAGTCTTTCCTCTATTTTATAGATTCTTCTTGATTGCATGAGGTTGTCTTCCATATCACCAAAAAAGATCAAAATGATTTTTAGTATGCGTCCCAATAAAGCACAATCTTTACCCAAAACATTGTCATACTACAAAATAAATTGCAAATAAATAGATTACAAATCCCAGCTCTTTTTTCATTTTTTCTAATACCATACATCTTGTTTCTTAAAAAAAACTTTTTAAAAGAAAACTCTTTTAATACCATGCGCTCTCCACCAGGATTCTTATCCATCCTTATAAAAAAACCTTTTAAACTTGCCCACGGAGGGTCTTCGGCTTTAAATTTCAAGAATCATTTTTAATTTGATTTTAATAAAACAAATAAAGCTCCCAAATATGTACTTTAAATTTCAAGAATCATTTTTAATTTGTTTTTAATAAAACAAATAAAACTCCCAAATATGTACTTTAAATTTCAAGAATCATTTTTAATAAAACAAATAAAGCTCCAAAGATGTAAACTTTTTTTTTAAATACCAATCCACTTTAACCAAAAGCTCCTCTACTTTAACCAAAAGCTTTCCTACCACTTAGTTGTGAAGGGAGAGAAAACAAAACACAAATTCACACATAAAATACTAATTGATTTTTTATTGATCATAGAAAACATGATTGATAAAATCAACCCGATAAAAGCATTTAAACTTTTTTGGACTAACTATTCGCCCAAAATAACTTAACCTACACACACTTAACTCACTGCACTTAAGTCTTTATCTTTAACTCAACACTGAGTTATCTCTCTAATTTTAGCGAACTCCCAAATGCCTGAATAATTACAATTTCTAACAAATTTAACACAACAACTATTATCTAAATATTATTTTATCCACCTCCTTTCTAATTGCCAGCAGGTGGCGATGTCAATTTCGATTTCATCTCCGAGACAATTTCAAATAACTTGGCCGAATCGGGCAAAACTTCTTTCACTCCCTCCGCTTTACAAAATTTGTGGGCCCATGTACTTAATAGCGGCAATTTTTGTGTGTCTATTAAAACACTATCGGTAACCCTCTCGATGGTTTGGACCATTACCAATAGCCCGCCCAATGCAATGTCAACCAACCCTATCTCGTCTCCTCCAAAATACTCTTTCCCGGACAACACTTCCTCCAACAGAAGGAGGTTTGCCACCGATTCCTCCACCGCTTTCTATTTCTCTTCACCCTCGCCCTTGAAAACTTCCCGAATACTTGGAATGAACTGCAGCCGCCAATAATTAATGTTAGAGGCAGAAATGCGAAAAA
>APFE030447691.1:0-12028 GCA_000404065.3 Pinus taeda
AAATAGTACCAGAAAGTAACACGAAGGAAGGCGGGGGTGAATTCATCGTTCCGAAGATTGCTCCAGCCCCTGACTTCCCGAGCTCCATTCTTGGCAATCTGCTTAAGGATTCAGAAAGAGTTGTCACCCACAATATGTCCCAAAACTTATCCTGCGCTGACTGAGAAATATAGCAGTTGGGAAACTGACCCCTCGTAGAAAAAGGGGAGGCCAAACAAGAGGTTACGGAGAGAAAGAGAAGCAAAACTAAATAAAAAGCTTGGGAATCAACCAGTAATCTTAGAAATTCTTAAAGAGAGATAGATAAACAAAGAAGGAAAGGATGGTGGTCTCTCCCCCTCCATTCATAAATAATGGAAGTAATATCCTGGAATATAAGGGGACTAGGAAACCCTACTAAAATCCTAGCAATAAGAGACATAATCAAACAAGAATCTCCATTGGCGGTGTTTCTTCAAGAAACAAGGCTAAAAGAAGCATAAGTTCTAAGAGCATCTGGAAATTTTTGGAGAGAGAGCTCTTGGTCAGTTTAGTCTTCAAGGGAAGCCTCATGAGGGCTTGACATATTTTGGTCAAACAAGAACTTAACCTTGGTTGAAGAAATAAAGACAAAGTCCTGGGTTATGGCTCTCCTAGAGGAAAGAGATTAAGGGGAAAGAATTCCCTTCATAAATATTTATGGTCCAATTCTATATAGTGAAAAGGTTGAATTATGGGATTCATTAGAAGCTCTAAATGAGAGGAACTACCACATTAACAATCTAATGGGAGGGGACTTTAACACAATCTTAAATATGATAGAGAAAAGAGGAGGGACTTCGAATAAGGATCCATTTAGAGATAGAATGGAGGAAACAATAGAGTGATGGGATTTGATTGATATCAAGCCTAAGACTAGTAAATATACATGGTCTAATAGACGGTTTGGGAGCCACTTTATTGTTGCTCGTCTGGACCGCTTCCTTTTTCACAACAATTGGCTACTCAAAGTCTTGGACTACTCCTCAACTATTGAAGCTCAGGGAGACTTGGATCATCAACTGATCATGATCACAATGGAGAAGACTAAAAATATTATACCGTTTCCCTTTAAATTCAACACAGGCTGGTGCCAATCTGAAGAGGTTGGGAATATGGTAAGGCAGACCTGGTTCTGCCAAGTCTAGGGCTCCCCCAGTTATGTTTGCGAAACTAAGCTAAATAATGTCAAAAAAGAGTTGAGGAAATCACTGAAAGAGAATTACCAACCCCTAGGGATAAAAAGGAGAGACAAAGCTCAATAACTAGAAGAGCATTATAAGATGATGGAGGAAGTTCAAATTGAAGAAAAACACATCCAAAAGGAAACAAACCTTTCCTCTCAGATCTTTAACCTTAGCAGGCAAGAAGAAAATTTGTGGAGGTTTAAATATCGCAACCTTTGGTTGAAATCTGGGGACTCCAACACTTCCTTCTTCCACAAATAGGTGATGGCCTGAGAGAATAGGAATAAAATAAGGAAGATAAAGCTGGAGGGAAGGCAGAAAGTTAGCTCCTTTCCAAAAATTAAAATGGAGGCCTATAATTTTTTCAAATATCTTTCTCAATAAAGTAAATATTCCTTTAGGCAATGCCTTCAAGTTTCTCTAGGCAATGTCTCAAGTTATCTCCTCTCCACCCAATCATGCTCTTACAGGTGAAATTATGGAAGAAGAAGTTTGAAGTGTGAAATGGACCTTGGAACCTAAGAAGGAACTAGGCCCGGATGGATTCTCTATTTGTTTTTATCAAATATTTTGGAACACCATAAAAAGGATCTTATTAGAATGTTGAATTATATAAGAGTAAAAAATAAGCTCGGGGGAAGCACCAATTCATCCTCTCTTACCCTAATTCTAAAAGAGTTCAATCCCACCTCCTTCTTAAGATTCTGACCTATTTCACTATGCAATTCTTCTTATAAAATCTTAACGAAAATCATCACCAACGGGATTAAGCCTCTACTTCCTTCCATTATCTCTGAGAATCAAGGTGCAACATCAGAACATTCTCAATAACATCATTCTAGTTTAGGAGGTAATGCACTCTAGCAAAGAAGCGGGAGAAGCTAGAATGGTTATCAAATTAGATATGGAAAATGTGTCTGATCAGCTAAATCGCAACTTTATTTTTCTTGTTATGGAAAAGTTAGGCTTTAGCAATGAATTCATTTTATGGATTAATGCTTGTATTGGCTCCCCTTGGATTTCTCCCTTGATAAATGGTCGACTGACCCCCTTCTTTGCTACCTCTAGAGGCCTTCAGCAAGGTTGTCCTCTATAGCATCTTCTTTATATTATCATGTTTGAAGCCTTGACTCGTATGCTAGAATCTGAGCAGTTGGCCGGTTCTTTCCCTGGTCTAAGTATTACAAGGAATGTTTGGGAAATAAATCACTCTCAGTTTGCTGACAACACCCTCCTGATTGGAGGATCCTCCCTAGCGTTTGCTTAAAGATTCAAAAATATTCTGGATTGGTATCTTCTCCTATGTCGAGGATTGATAAAAAAACTAAAATGTCAATTTATTGGTTGGAACTATCCAGTGGCGATGATTAAGGAAATTTATCGCTTGTTGGCTTCCTTGTGGATGCTCATAGGACCTCGTTCAACTATCTTGGGATTCCCATCTCCTTTAAGCAAGCAGCTGGGGAAGACTGAGAGATTGTTCTCCAGAAAATAAGGAAAAGAGTGCATTCCTAGGGAGTAAGATGTCTCAACTTGTCCGGGAGAGCTATCCTCATAAAATTTGTTCCCTCCTCTCTTTCATGTACCTGGGTGTTGGTCTTTTAACACCAACATACATAAACCAACAAATAAGTAGGCTAATTCAAAAAAAAAATATGGCAAGGGGGTAAGAGAAATGATCACAAATTCCATCTTGTCAACTGGAACTTGGTAAAACAACCAAAGATCATGGGTGGATTAGCAATCAAGGATCTAGAACTTATGAATCTGGCTTTCGGGGAAAAACTAGTTTGGAGGCTTCTCTCGGAATCCAACGAGTGATGGAAAAAGGCCTTTACAAGAAAATACTCCCCCAAAAATTGACTTATCAGACCAGAAGGAGAATTATGGGAAGGTAAAGGTTCAAAAATTTGGAGACTGTGCAAAGCTTCATCATTTCTCATTCTAAATCATCTTGGCTAGCAGTTAGGGAATGGGAAACACATCCACCTTTGGACAGATTGCTTGTCTGATCTTTATCTAGAATTCGTGGGTTGGATGGTTAAGAATAGTTTTTCTTGTCTATTGGATATTTCTTGTTGGGATGATCAAGGTCTGTGGTGTGGGCGGTTTCCTCTGGACTTGCCCAATCACCTGATGATGCATCATCATTCTTTAATCAATAGTCTAAAAGGTTTTTCTCTTATCATTACAAGAAAATTAGAAAGTGACGCTTGACTGGGTGGAAAATCCAAAAAATATTCTATTAAAGATGGTTATGCTCTCTTAATCAATAATCCTTCCTTCCCCCCCCCGCCAATCTAAAATTTGGGGAAATATTTGGAACGGTGATGGACTCCCTAAGATTAATATATTATGTTGGGAAATGTTTCATGGGAAAATCCTTATGACAAAAAATTTACAAAAAATGAATATTAACATCCCCTCCCAATGTGTTTTATGTGGTAATTTAGAGGAAGATATCAAGCATCTATTTTGTCAATGCCCCTTTATTGTGGATACCAGGAAATTCGCATTAGTGCCCCTTGTTCTCGCCCCGCCCACTCCCCTCCATCATTGAAGATTGGAATGAGATGTTTATTCAGTGGAAACATAAATTTCCCTATTCCCCGAACTATCTTTTAAGGCAATGTTGGATGGAAAATCCCTAATACCTATGTTGGTCGATTTAGCTTTGCCAAAATCAAACAATCTTTGAGGATAAGTGCCATAATCCAAAAACCACAACAATTAAAGGAATGACACTTCTCTTCAAGGTTATATCTTCCAGGGGATTTGAAGTCTCAGATATGAAGGATTTATCCAACTGTATTTTGATGGTGCTTCAAAAGGTAACCTTGGGGAGGTTGGAATGGGAGGGCTAATAGTAAACCTTGAAGAAAAGACATAAATAAAGTTCACATGGGGATTAGGAAACACTACGAACAATCAAGCATAAGTTCTCTCCCTTTGGCAGGGTTTGAACATCAACGTTTCTAATGGTATCAAGAACTTGACTATCATTGGTGATTCTATTATGTTAATCCAAAAATGCTTGAAGCTCTCTAAGAATGAGAACCTCCTCGATTTTGAATCCTTCCCAACCATTATTAGGATAAATTATCTATTAAAAATGTTTGAAAAGATTAAAATGTTCCTAATGTTGCGGGCTAACAACCATGCGGTAGATGCACAAGCTAACGTCAGGGTGGCTTTAAAGCAAGGCTACTTAAGCAAAAACCACTCCATTAGAATATTTCACATCCCTTGAATCAAAATAAATTCTTCAAGGCAGTGCAGTACAACTGTGGTACGAGTCTATAGCACATCAAACTGGAAATTATTAAGGTTATCTCATCGATGGCCCTTCGCAATGCGTTGGGAGTTGGGGTGGTTGGTAGGAAGTTATAGAATAGGTATGGAAATCATAGTTCAAAGGCCATGATCTATGACAAGTGGGCAATGCGTCCTCTGTTATTTACCTGGAGTTTTAATATAGTTCCATTTGTGGGTGGGAAAGTACCATCGCAATTCACTCCAGGCTAGTTTTGGCAGTGGAGGAGATGGAGGGTAGCTATTTTTCCATGATGCACAATCAACTCACATTTACGAAGGATAAGATAGGAAGGAATGTCGAAATTAACTAGGCTATTATTTATAGCATCTAGTTGTGGACGATAAATCATAGGATTTTCTCAATACATGGTAGAATCACCATGAAAATGGCATTTGCAAGCAACGAAAGTGGTGGTGGAACTAGGTCGGGACGCTCTGGGAATTTAGAAGGCTTGATTGACAACTCTTGCAAGCATGTCATAAAGGAAATTGTAAAAGAAATCAATGCAAATATGGTGGTTTTGTATGCCCAGTTGTTGGGACTCAATAAAGACATGGAATTATTGCAGAAAAATATGGAGAGTCTGTGTACAGACGTGATGAGTTTGGGACAAAAGGTGGAGAACATTAAAGTAAAAGTTGAGACTGCAACAGTTGGTGTGTTGAAAGAAGTATTCAAATTTGGGTACAGATTTGTCCCTCATGTTGAAGGTGCTGCGGACGCTGTTGTTTGGGACTTAGAACCTGGGGTGGGCGGTGTTGAAGAATTGGTTACAATTGCGGATGAAGCCTCGAGAGAAATTGATCCTGGTAGCAACAGGTAGAAGTTTTCTTTTAAGTTATATCTATGTTTTGTGAGTCTATAGGATATGGTGGGGTTTTTTGGAAAGTCTACAATATAGGTTATGTACAAAGCTCGTTTGTAAATAATGTTGGTAGCAATAGAGTCCTTCTCCAGTTTAAAGGGACGAACATTTATGAGAATTTGCTCGCTATGATTGTATGGGAGTTGGCCCTTTTCCAATTTATCTAATGAAAATGCTACCCATTCAATATATATATCTCTCTCTCTCTCTCCTCTCACTCTCTCTCTCTCTCTCTATATATATATATATATATATATATATATATATATGATGTAATATGATGTAATATGAAACTGGAATGAAATTAAAATTTTTGCTTACTCTGATTTTGCCTTTGCGCTAGATTTTTAAAAAATGATTAAAATAATTATAAGTAATTAAAAAATTATTAAATAATTATAGGTAATCCAATAATGATAATTGGAAATTCATAATGTTGCACATGATTTAAAATATTGTATATGTAATATGAAACTAGAATGAAATTAAAATTTCGCTTACTCAGGCACTTCCGCCAATTGATTATCACATTTTGGCATACTTTTTGTATCATTCAGAAGAATAAATACAGTGAGAAATGTTAACATTGGTTGGATAGGTCAAATTTTTTATCCATTGATCAGAAAAGGAGGAGCGATTGAATTACCATTAAGAGAATTATTTAGAGTGATGGGTTCCAAATATGTAATTTTAAGTCATTTTTATTAAGTATATTGAAATTGGGTTTGAGGAATTTATATTTTTAATGAATGGTTGAGATTGCCACAATCTTTGTCACAATGCGACATTGGACTATGGTTGGCCATGATTGTTTTTTCATATTATGAAAACATTTGTCACAATGTGACGTTGGACAATGCTTGAACATGGTTGATTTTCATATTGGAACATGGTTGACCATGATTGATTTTAATGTCGCGACAATATTTGTCAAAATGCGATGTTGGACCATGGTTGATATTCATATTGAAACAATATTTGTCACAATGCGACATTGGACCATGGTTGACCATGATTGGTATACACCACAACCATAACCACATATACGCCACAACCACATTAGTAAATGTGGATTAATTATAAACCTATGGGATTAATTCTAAAAACCCAAGGTATTATAAACTAAAGAGGATAATATTAAACCCAAGGAATTAATATTATAAAAACAAGGTATATAAACCCTAAGATAAATATTATAAATCCATGGGAATAATAAACCTAAGGGATTAAAACTAAAAACTCAAGGGATTATAAACCCAAGGGATAAATATTATAAACCCAAGGTATATAAACCCTAAAATAAACATGGCTGGACCATGGTTAAACACCAACGATTTTCATATTGACACAATATTTGTCACAATGTGACATTAGACTATGGTTGGCTGTGATTGATTTTCATATTGAGACAACATTTGTCACAATGTGATGTTGGACCATGGTTTACCATGGATGGCCATGGTTTTCACAATGTGACATTCAACCAAGAGACAATTATTGTCGCAATGTGACCATGATTGACTAGGGTTGATTTCCATATTGAGAGAATCTTTGTCACAATGCGACGTCCAAACATGGTTGACCATGGTTGATTTTCATATTGAGGCAATCATTGTCACAATGTGGCATTGATTTATTTTCATATTAAGAAAATCTTTGTCACAATGCGCCCTTAGACCAGGGTTGACCATAATTATAAACCCAATGGATATATATTGACCAAAAAAATTAATATTATAAACCCTAAGAATAATATTATACCTTAGGAATATGAACCTTTAGATTAATAAACCCAATGGATTGTTATTATAAACCCAAGGGAATAATAAACCCAAGAGAATAATAAACCTAAGGGATTAATAATAAAAACCCAAGGGAATAATATTAAACCTAAGGTATCCCTAAGATAAATATTATAAACCCTAAAACAAACATGGTTGACCATGCTTTACCATCATTGATTTTCATACTAAGACAATCTTTGTCACAATCGATGTTGGACTATGGTTGATTTTCATATTGAGACAGTCTTTGGCACAATGTGACATTGGAACATTGCTGCCCATGGTTGACCATGATTGTAAACTAAAAGGATTTATATTAAACCATGGGATTAATATTATAAAAACTATGAATAATATTATACCCTAGGAATATGAGCCCTTAGATTAATAAACCCAAGGGATTGATAATATAAAGCCATGTGATCGATTATAAAAATCCAAGGTATTATAAACCCAAGGGAATAATATTAAACCAAAGGGATTAATATTATAAATGCAAGGTATATAAACCCGAATATAAATATTATAAACCCTAAAATAAACATGGTTGACCATTGTTCATTTTCATATTAAGAAAATGTTTGTGAGAAAGTGACGTTCAAGCATGATTGATCATGGTTGAGCATGATTTATTTTCATATCGAGACAATATTTATCACAACGCGACGTTGGACCATGGTTGATTTTCATATTGAGAAAAAAATTGTCACAATGTGATGTTGGATGATGGTTGACCATGATTATAAACCCAAGACATTTATATTAAACTTAGGGATTTATATTTTAAATCCTATGAAGAATATTACACCGTATGAAAATGAACCCTTAGATTAATAAGCCCAACGAATTAATATTATAAACCAAAGGGAATAATAAACCCAAAGGATTAATACGAAAATCCCAAAGGATTATAAACCCAAGGGATAAACCCTTTAATAAATCCAAGGAATTGATATTATAGACCCAAAGGACTAATAAACACAAGTGATTAATACTAAAAACCCAAGGGAGTAATATTAAAACCTAAAATAAACGTGATTGACCATCATTGTCCATAGTTGATTTTCATATTGACAGAATATTTGTTACAATGTGACTCTGGACCATCATTGGCCACGATTGATTCTCATATTGAGACATTCTTTGTCACAATGTGACATTGCACTATGGTTGATTTTCATATTGAGATAATGTTTGTTGTAGTGCCACACTCGACTATGGTTGCCCATGATTAATTTTCATATTGAGATTATCTTCGTCACAATAATACGTTGAACCATGTTTAACCATGGTTGACCATGGTTTATTTTCATGATTTAATATACCCTAGGAATATGGACCTTTAGATTAATAAACCCAAGCGATTAATATTATAAACCCAAGGGAATAATAAAAAATTTGTTACATTAGTCTCCATAAATTCCTTACATGCTACCATGTTAAATTATGAGATATGTCAAACTCAAAATCCGTGGAATAGACATCTATTGGTGGCGATGGAGGTGAGTGAATTTTCTTGAAAATTGAAGGGTAAAGCACATGGACCATGGTTGACCATGGTTGTCATAATGTGACGTTGTACCAAGAGACAATCTTTGTCACAATGTGGTCATGATTGTTAACCATGTTTGACCATCAATAAAGCATGAAGCTATCCAATTGTTATTGTATTTTCAAAAATATGTTGACAATTATAATATTTTTTAATACAATTATAGTCTGAATATTTCAATAGGAACCAATTTGAAGAAAATTTAAATTATAAAATATAATAATGTGTTGTAAATGGATCATTGGTTATCATTTTTATGTTTACATTAATTGAGAAAACAAAAATAAATTATATTAGAATTATTATTAAAACTAAAATGGAAGAATTTTATTTTGCTTTTGTTCAAACCCAGTGTGTTTTAAGAGTTACACATGCAAAGAAAAATGATTACAACAATACAAATACCCTATCATTTTTTTTCGTGATTTTAATTTAACAATCAATTATTTTAAATAGAAAATTACGTTATTGTAACATTGTTCCTCTCAACTTAGAGGAATATTTTTTATTCAGGATTTACTTTTCTCTTTTTAATGACATGAATGAGTTTGATGCAAGCAAATCAATCACCAATAACAAGTTTGTTCCTGTGGCGATATATTTTTAAGCATGAAAGTCCTTTATCTCCTTCACTAAATTTTGGTTCCAATAGTTAGAGTAGCATGCAACATGTAACCAGCAACATAGATAATATGATGTACTCTTTTAGTAGAATGAGGCTATTTTATGTTCGGGTGAACTCATGTTAATCTTAATATTAATGATATTTTTATTTGTATACTTATGTTAGTTCATTATTATTATTATCATTTCTCAATGTAGTAGAGACATCCTTACATTGGCACTCGTTTATTGATGAATGGAATAGATATGAGTGGTCACTGATAACTGTATAAGTATTATTTTTATTAATTATTGGTGTTAATTTAAGTTTTATAGGTATCAGGTTAGTCCTTTGAACATCTTCCTTAGTTCTAAATATATTTTTATTAATAAAAAGTGTCTGAAATAATGTGAAATAAAAACATATTTTATAATAATAATATCCATTATAATTTAATTGAAAATTTTGTTTTATAATATTTTAAAATATATTATTAAATGAAGAGAATATTCACAAAACCATCTCACTTGTGTCTTTGTCATCTTTCATTATACTTCATTAATGAGTACCTTTTCTTAAGATAAAACCCTTCACATATGAATCCTCATCTCTAACTTGTTTAAAATCACAGTTGTCTTTAATTTATTTGAAAGCTTTAAAATCTTTGCAATGTGTCTTGATGTTCGACTTACAATTTTTGTCCACTTTCCTTTCCTCATCCCACTTATCTGATCATTGGGTCCATCACAAATTAATGTCTATTAAATCAAACAAAAAATTCTTAAGGCCTTTGAATGGAGTTATATTTTTCATTGATTTGATTATCGGTGCTCAACTTGTAAGCTCTCTAACAAGAAACAAAATGCTTTACTCGCAACTTTGGTTAAAATCTGGTGATATGTGTTCCATGGTTTTGAAAACTTCTATTGTTTTTTGTTTTTATAATGATATTGGTCAATTCACTCTCCTCCATCACCACCAAACAAAAAAAAAAAAAGAAAAAAAAAACTCGGTTTAGTGGAGAAAGAATGGAATCTTGTGCACTCACACTTTTAATGGGGGGCCGTTGTCTTAACGCACCTTGGAAAAAAGGTAAACACCCAATTCAGTAAAGCCTTCATTGGGTAAAAGATGACAACAATACAACACATTTCATTTCTTCTACTCATATATTGCTGAAATGTGACAACATGTAAATGATGTAAATATGGGTAAATCTTATTTTTACTGCGAGTTAGTTTTATAATGAGATTTGTAATGAATAGGAGTTACATAACAGAGTAGCCCATATTAATTGGTGAATGCCTAAGAGGTTGTATCATGGAGAATCATCTTTGGTTAATAAAGATTTACAATTACTTGCCCCGTGGAGGTTTCCGTGACACATTGCAAACGTTTTACCACGTCAATTAGTTGTGTTTACTTGTGTATGTTTATTTCAGTTTCCTATTCAGTTTCTCTAGATTTCTTTCTTGTTTAATGAACTCCTGAGACCAAAAAGTGGTATCAGAGCAAGTTGAAGACGTGCACATTGAGAAAAGGGAAACGCTTCAGTTCGAAAATTGTGTTGTATTAAGCCGCCACCATTGGAGAGGATCGAGACGTTGGAGAAAGCCTCAGTTTGAAGAGCCTGTTATGAAGCACGACCACTGACGGAGAGAAGGGGCATCTATTTGGAAAACCCTGCACAGAGTCGTTGAAGTCAAGATCCTAAAATACCTACATAGAGCCATTGAAGTCAAGATCCTAAAAGAAAGTCGGCGATGTTGTAGCGAAGACTTTGTTTGCCATCATGGATGAAGAGGAAGAGCCATCAGTCAAGGGGTTGAGAGAAAACTAATAATCTGTCGTCACCACCATCCATTGTTTGAGCCATGTATCTACCACGAAAGGCCATGTCATTGGAGAAAGTGAGCCTCAATTTTGAACCGAGGTGCCACAAAACTTGTATAGAAGCTGTGAGAACTTTGTGAGCCACGGTTGGAGGGACAAGCCAATAGAGACATGTCAAGTTGTCATTGGTGGAAGAAAAGAAGCCAACAGAGCCGATAAGATCCATCAAATGTTCATAGAAACAAGCTCGTTGCTAGCCCCGTTCGGGTAATTTTCTTGTTTAAAAAGAATACATTTAAATTGCATATTTCATAACTGTTAAAAGAGAAGAAATTGGTTTCTTGCAGAAGACATAAACAATTCATTTTTTTGGGATTTGATAAGCGAATTTAAAGAGCTCATATTTTTCATTAAAAAGAAATCTAGTAAAACAGAAAAGGGAAATTATGTTTTTTTTTTTTTTTTTTTAAATGGAAATTTTTTTTCTGAATTAAAAACAATATAGAAGAAATTGGAAGTTTATTTTGAAATTCTAAATTGAAAGGGATTTCAAAAGATTAGAATAGGACTTAATTCTGGAAAGTTTAAAGAAGAATACCAGAATCAATGTTTTTTTGTTTTACCTAGAAATCATAATTTATTTTTGAAACCCTAGCTAACTAAAAGGTGGGGAATAAAACCCTAGTTGGAAATTAAGAAAGAAGATAAATCAAGAAACCATAGTAGGAGGATTTGTAGGAAAGAAATGGCAAAAATGATGAATGCAAAGTTCGAGGTGGAGAAATTCAATGGCAAGAACGACTTTGCATTATGAAAATGAAAATTTAGGTATTTGTTGGTGCAACAAGGGTTTCACAAAGCATTAGAAG
>APFE030447692.1:6975-45075 GCA_000404065.3 Pinus taeda
TCAAGTGGAAGAACTTATCCGCTGAAGATTCCACATGGAGGATGAGAATTTTATGCAGAAGTATCCAGAACTACTCAAGCGTTGAGGACAACACTTTTTTGAAGGAGAGGGGCATGTTGGGTCCCTATAATACTAGTGATTACCCCATTACTATTGTAGTTATAGCCCTTATTAATATTGTTGTGCCCCTATTGCTCCCATATTGTTATTATTGTGCCCCATAGAATCCCTCTATTGTTATTTTTGTGGCTTTATATTATTATTATTAGGTCGGCTGGTTATATTGTGACTCCTTAGACTCCTATATATAGAAAGGAGGTTTTTTCATTTGAATCATCCAAGAATTGTTCATTTATGTAATGTAAAGGAGGTTTCCCCCTCGAAGAAGCTGAATTCTAAGGCATTGATCTATCTTTTCTATCTTTCTTGAAGCTAGTTTCATAACATATTCCTATGAAGCTCGTTATTCTTTGTTACGATGGAAGTAACTCGTATATATATTTTGAATGTGTTTTACTTTGGATTATCATGAATGGCTCGTGAATTATCTTCAAACTCTGTGACATGCTATGGATTCACATTGGTGACTCACTTTGACTCTAAGATTTACGATGGATCACTGACATCTATGGTGACTTTGAGATTACTCTGTACAATAGTGTCATTGCATTAATGAGACTTACTTTTATGTAACAATGACCTTTGTGGCTCATCGAATTTTCTATAATACACTAAGATTGTATTGTGGCTCGATATATAATCGATCACATAAATCACATATGCCTATGAGGCATCCCTTTATAGTGGCCCTTTTATTGCTCGTTATTAAAAGAAGCATTTATCATTGCCGTGGCTTGTGCTCATATTAATGATACATATGATTTTGGTTCGCTCTCTCCTGTAGCTCGTATGTAGTAATGTGACTCACATAAATATAATTTGTGGCTCACACGAAGATTATGTTGATTTTCTGTTGAAGTTAGTGTTCTCACACAATGGTGATATTATGATTGGCACACAAATTTAAAGTGGCTCAATGATTTCTCGATAACTGAACAAATCAAATGTATGGATTGTCCCAATTACAAATGTTGTTCAAATGCCATGATGACAATGATTTGACTCTGTTGCCTGAACCCTTGACGAATATTTGAAAGTGTGACAAAGTATTGATGAATTATGAAGTAATATCATCATGATAAGTACAAGGCTTTGATAAATTTCAACATGAAAAGATGACCTAAAGTTTGAAATATCTTGTCATGGCTTTTAAATTGTGAAAAAGAAAGAATAATTGTGTAGAAAAACGAGACTGTCTCCTGCGTTCCAAATACAAAAGGCAATCTTGGATGAGAGGGATTATGTGGAAAAAGGTATGATGACACTAGTTCAAAGAATAACATCCGTAAAGTAGACTTGACTTTCAAAAGAGAATGATGTTGTCTCTCTTAAAGAAAGTTGTTCAGAACCATATCTCTGCTAAGAAGAGGTAAAATAAAATTACAAAGGTATGTACATTTTACATGCATTTCATGTTATGGGTCAAGATTTTTTTAGGGTTTTGTAACTGATCTTTTGCATGAGAATATGGGGTTTGTAGGATTTGAAGTGAAGAAGGTTCTTGGTATTTATGGTTTCTACACCTTAGTTTAAATTGAATTAACCCTAGGAGTGAAAACCCTAACTGGTTGTTCCCTATAAGGAAACCATATTTCTTGGGAAATAACATCTAGGGTTTGCAGACCTAATCTTTTGAAAAGATAATCTAGGGTATGCAGTAAAACCCTAGCAAGGGTTGAATTGAATAAACCCTAGGGTTGATGTTTCCACTAAAACTCTAATAAGGGTTAGATAAAGAAATATAACGTTTTGTAACTAGAACCCTAGAAGCACACCTCTTGAGAAACCATGAAAACCTTAGATAGATAAAATTGACATCATGTTCTTGTCATTGTATATTTTTCTTGATTGTACTTGTTGATGAAAATTGAAGGTACATAATATTAAAAGAAGAAAGATGAAAAGGATGGAAAAACAAAGCAATGCTCATGATTGTTGATGAATCTTTGAAAATGATGAGCATGATGGGAAGAGGGAACTGTAAAGACCCTGAAGGAAATAGTGTTGAAGCTTTCAACCGATGAGTTCATTACAAGAACCCATTGATGATTAAAAGATGAAGCAAAACTTTATTGCAATGTGAAGATAAATCATGTAAAGATGATAGAAGGAGAATTCGTTTGATCAACATCATATATGGTCTCTTGAATAAAGAGAGAGAGTTGACAAAGACAATTCGAGAAAAGAAGGATTGGAAGCTATTCATGCAACAACACTTTAACATCATGTCATGACAATAAAGGATCACAAAGATTCTCTTTAAGAATAGAGTCATGAGGTTATTCTTCAATATGTAGAATAAGAATCATGATGACATAGCAGGAGTATACCATACTCACAAATTATGGAAGCAAGCTTCCTAGAAGTTTGTAGGTATAGTTGCAGTGTGGAGGAAGTCTCATCTTCAAGATGAGAAGCAATTCGATCCAAAGGAAGTGGATTAGATGACTGGTTGAAGAAAAATGTATTCATGTTTTTGAATACTTCATTGGTAAAGTTGAATCATGATTTCAAAATATTATAGGAAAAGCTGGTTGCAGAAATGTGCTTGGTAGCATGAGCATTTTCTTGTTGAAGACATGATAAGTTGAAAAGTTTTGTAGATTTTCTATGCTAAGAGCAATTTCACTTTTCTCACAGCAATCATACAAGTAGTTAAGCAAAATGCAGATAGAACATATAAGCAGATCTTACAGAAGACAAATCAGAAACAGGAAAAATGTGTGTGTTCGTTTCGGCGGTCAACAGGATGCTTCAACCAGCAAAGTCTCCTTTGGTCAGCCAGCCCAGCATGTGTCACAACAACCCTCCAACCAGTAGATGAGTCAACCCAAGTCAATTCTACAAAAGTCAACGCTGTCCTGAAAAGTCAACGCAGGGGCAGCAAGCTAAAAGTCAACGCAGCAGCAAAACGGTCAACCCTTTGACCTCGATTTTTGTGCCAGGTAGTACGGCCTTCAAAAATTGAACCTTCCACCAGTTTTCAGCTTGATTGGACCAAGCGTTGACCAAAGTCAACGCTGGTCAAACTTTCTGCGAAACCCTAGCAGCAGAAAATCGTACTACAGCTCAGCCGTACGGTCTGTCCTCTTCGTCCTTCCCACGTGTGGCTGAAATTCGTCCTCCAGGTATATCGTACTCTTAGGATGAGAGAGGAAGATGTGAGTTGTGTTGTGATGAAATTCTCTCCAACTTTTCCTGTATTTATATCCATCAATGAGGGTGTGTGACACATCTGTTGGGCATGTGAGCCTACATTACAAAACTGGCTGACCTTGCACATATAATTTATTAAGAATAATAAATTCAAAATATAAGTTCTGTTCATCGGATTAAGACTATTTTTATATGGATTTTACACCTCTCTGAAAGAGGAATCCAACAAAAATATTAGCCTCTTAATCTGATCATCAGAGCATGGAGTTTGGACCTAGTTGTCCAAATTTAACACTCCCTCTCAACTAAGGAGAACTCCATCTATTAGTGCAATCAACATCGTGAGTCATCCCGCCGAAACTTGCTTTGCTGGCTTCTTTATTTCAGAACAGAAGTGGGTCAGTCACAAAGACATCATCCCCCGACTGATATAATCAGTCCAGAGGTCCCAGACCTCACAAATCTTGATCCCAGATCAAGTGTTTGGACCATGCCATCCTAGATAGAGAGTACGGCAATCTCTGATGCGTCCATCAGTCTTTGCTAATAGTCTCTAGCTTTTCCACACCTCATTGGCCAAATGAGAGGTACTTCCCATGAGCCCTGAACTCAATGGGTAGGATGCATACGGGGCACAGATAAATGAGTGGCGAACCAGCTCAATAATCACAAGGGTGGGGCAGAAGCATTATGAGTGCTTATAGCTCCGAGAAGCTATCCCCAAAGCCCCCCAGAGCTCCCAGAGCTCATCGTCCAACAGGACCCACATCATAGGGTCTTTCCACGACACCAAGACTCTCACGGAAGGTTAGGAACTTGACCTTCCCCAGGGGCTTAGTGAGAATATCCGCGACCTGCTCATCAGTTCCTCTATGATCGAGCCTTAGGGCGCCTCGCTGTACCATATCCCGGATAAAGTGGTACCTGATATCAATATGCTTGGATCGGTCGTGGAACACAGGATTCTCAGTGATACGAATCCCACTCTGATTATCACAGAGTATCACAGTGGTATCTAGCACATGTCCAAACAGCTCACTAAAGAGCTTCCTCAACCAAACTGCTTCACAACAGGCCATACTAGCAGCAATGTATTCTGCCTCCACGGTGCTCAAAGCCACCGACTTCTGCTTCCTGCTCATCCATGAGATCGAAGCAGAACCAAGATTGAAACAGCATCCAGATGTGCTCTTACGATCCACCACACTGCCAGCCCAATCGGCATCAGTATATCCACGGAGTATCACACTCCCGGCAGTGTATCCCAGCCCATGGTTTATCGTGCCCCGAAGATATCTCAAAAGATTCTTGGCACCAACCCAGTGAAAATGATGAGGCTCAACCATCTGTTGACTCAAAGTATTCACTGCAAAACATATGTCCGGACGGATGTTCACTAAGAACATCAAAGCTCCTATGAGTTGACGATACTCAGTAGGATTGGCCAAGATAGGCCCTGCAGCGCTGCCACTCAACTTCTTAAAGTTGAGTTCCATTGGTGTCGACACGGACTTACAGTCCACTATCCCAAATCTTTCCAGAAGCTTCACAATATATTTTCCTTGAGAAAGGAAAATCTCTCCAGGTCTCTGCCAGACCTCCAGGCCTAGGAAATAGTGCATCAGTCCTAGGTCTTTCATCTCGAATTCAGCAGCAAGCTCCCTCTTACATTGATGAATGAGAGGGTCATCACCTGTCAGGAAGAGGTCGTCCACATACAGTACTAGAATGAGAGGCTTTCCTTCCACAACCTTGAAGTAAAGGTTTGGATCAGCATTGCTTCGAGTGAAGCCCAGCTTCATCAAGTAACTATCCATCCTCTCATACCAAGCTCTGGGTGCTTGCTTTAACCCATAGAGGGCTTTCTTCAACCTGCAGACATAAGTGTCTCGATCTTGAACTTCAAATCCCAGAGGTTGTTCTACATACACCTCTTCCTTTATTGCACCATGCAGAAAAGCGGTCTTGACATCCATCTGATGAAGACTCCATCCTTGCGTAGCAGCAAGGGCTATGATGGATCGGATGGTGGTATATCGAGCCACAGGTGCAAATATATCGTCATAGTCAATTCCTTCCTTTTGAGAGAAGCCACGGGCAACAAATCTTGCCTTAAACTTTTCAGCACTCCCATCAGATCCATGTTTAATCTTGTAGAGCCATTTAGCGGTGACAATAGATTTGTCCTTCGGTCTCGGGACCACATCCCAGACATCATTCTTCATAATAGCCTCATATTCTTCATGCATAGCATCCTTCCAGACTTGATGCTTGATGGCTTCCTCAAAAGATCCAGGTTCAGATTGTAGAATAGTACTCATGGCAGCTAGATACCCTTGGTATCTACAAGATATGGTGCGAGCCAGGGACAAACCCCACAATGTGTGGGGAAACCCTTTGATCAAATCTTCTTTTATCTTCAAAATTCAGCAGAGAGAGAGAGAGTACATTTACAACAGAAGTCAATACTTTGAATTATCTAGATCTAGCATAGATCATTTCGTATAATGATGAGATTAGTTGAAGACATTCTACTTCAACTGATTCTCCAAGGTGATGACTTCACTTATCCATTTCGTCCATTTACACCTTATCGTGGACCACCATCTCATCTGCTTTCGTCATCATGCTGCCCATTATTCTGCATCTTCCATCATTATGCAAACCTATTCATCATCTTGCTACTCACGCCCATTATGCTGCATCATACATCATCATGCAGTCTTATTGATGTTGCCTCATACATCAGCTTGCAGTCTCACTGTCTAATCATGTTGCCCTTTGAATCATCGTGATCATGTTCATATACATATATATGATACTTGTCACTGTTCTTTGAAACATGTTGAAACTGCCGTATGCTACGAATCTCTTCATTGAACCCTTATCTCATCATCGAGTCATAGCTGGGCTGCATTTGTCATAACAATCATTAATTCGAGAGAATAGGTCATTCACTGTTATCCAATGACTAGTCTGCTACAGAACTGCCACCGAGATTAAGACTGCTGCTTGTTATACCATGATTGTTTATGTCGAGAATGGATAATCTTTAGTTCAGCGGTTCCTTAACCTATCCGAGGACGCAGCCAAACCCTAGATCTATCCCACATAAAATGCGGATTCATTTTCTTTATGAAACAAACTTGACTGCAGTTCCATTACCTTGACTGTAGCTTCATTATTCTTACGGCAGCTCCATTATTATGACTGCGGCTTCGTTGTCCTGTGCTCTGCGTATAAGTGTCTTAATGATCAGTGTATTAGGCCTGCGTGGATGTGCCATGATGTATAGAGATCTGCGTATGACTGTATAGAGATCTGCGTATACATGACAGTGTTTGTACAGCGTGTAATCCATGTGTGAACTGTGTATAGATCTATGAACAGCGTAAGAGTGTCTTGTCTCCATGTCTACGTTCCCCATCATGATTTGCGTATATGGGAGCCCCCTTGATTGCGTAGATTAGGGCTTGTGTATTCTGGACAACATATTAGCGTCTGTGTGCCGAGTAGATCATCCTCATATATCGGTGGCTTCCTGCAGTTAGGGCATCACCCTTGGGCCAACGTATCCTCTATGTGTTTTCCTTCTCCAGCGTATGGACCAGCGTACTCCTTTTGTGATTCTCCTTCCAAAGACCCAAGACGTGGAGAGGAGATCACATTAAGAATTAGTGTGTTCATAACGATTATGACCCATATCTCTCTGCGTTACATTCATCAGAAATATAATTGCATCCATAATGTGTTCTTTCCTTTACAGCGGCTAACTCTGCGTGGTATATTATATGACTGCGTTCCAAGATATGACTACGTGGCATATTATATGAATGCCTAGCGTATATATTTCCAGTGCCCAGCATATATACTGTCCAGCGTTTACATTACAGCCGCGTATATAATATGACTGCGTCCCTACGTTCAATGTGATGCTGTTGTCCCATAATGCGTTCAATATGACTATAAGGTCAACGAGATCTTTATCATCATAATTACGGTGAGAGTATATGCTCCTCTACGTATTCCGAGATCATGTGTGCTTCTGCGTGATCCTCCTCAAACATGCTGAGACAATGAGACAATGACTATAGTTATGTCGAGACAGTGATTACAGTGATCATATTTATGTGTTCAGAAATAATGCCGAGACAGAGTATGTCCCTGTTTGATCACCGAGATTTCTTCCTTATAGTTATCCCGAGACTTTGACTGAACTGTCACGTAATTCTTAAGTATGCTGAGATTGTATGTCTCCATTCACAGGTATGTTGAGATTGTATCTTGCACTGAAATCATTATTACACCAAGACTGTAATTACTTCAGAGATACCCAAGATTGCGTCCTCCTGTCATGTGTATTTCAGACCCTTGTATTCATGCGTATTCCCTGTGATAAGGGTCCCGAAAATCTCAGACGAGTCCGAGTGATATTTGAGATCTAATATCATCTTCCAGGCATGGAAGTCATCACTTCCAGTCAGCTTGTCATTCTTCCTGAATTCAAGACTAGTGGAACCCATTTCCTTCGATGATGATTGCTATAGATAGAGTTTGTCTTCACCTCAGCTCTGATACCATGTAAAGTTTTGTAGATGTTCTATGCTAAGAGCAATTTCACTTTTCTCACAGCAATCATACAAGTAGTTAAGCAAAATGCAGATAGAACATATAAGCAGATCTTACAGAAGACAAATCAGAAACAGGAAAAATGTGTGTGTTCGTTTCGGCGGTCAACAGGATGCTTCAACCAGCAAAGTCTCCTTTGGTCAGCCAGCCCAGCATGTGTCACAACAACCCTCCAACCAGTAGATGAGTCAACCCAAGTCAATTCTACAAAAGTCAACGATGTCCTGAAAAGTCAACGCAGGGGCAGCAAGCTAAAAGTCAACGTAGTAGCAAAACGGTAAACCCTTTGACCTCGATTTTTGTGCCAGGTAGTACGGCCTTCAAAAATCGAACCTTCCACAAGTTTTCAGCTTGATTGGACCAAGCGTTGACCAAAGTCAACGCTAGTCAAACTTTCTGCGAAACCCTAGCAGCAGAAAATCGTACTACAGCTCAGCTGTACGGTCTGTCCTCTTCGTCCTTCCCACGTGTGGCTGAAATTCGTCCTCCAGGTAGTCGTACTCTTTAGGATGAGAGAGGGAAGATGTGAGTTGTGTTGTGATGAAATTCTCTCCAACTTTTCCTGTATTTATATCCATCAATGAGGGTGTGTGACACATCTGTTGGGCATGTGAGCCTACATAACAAAACTGGCTGACCTTGCACATATAATTTATTAAGAATAATAAATTCAAAATATAAGTTCTGTTCATCGGATTAAGACTATTTTTATATGGATTTTACACCTCTCAGAAATAGGAATCCAACAAAAATATTAGCCTCTTAATCTGAGCATCAGAACATGGAGTTTGGACCTAGTTGTCCAAATTTAACACCTGTTATATAGCATAGAGAATCTAACAGCCTCATTAACTCACTCACATTAAATATAGGAGGCATTAACTCCCTCCCAACAACCTGGAGCTAATCTAGGAACTGAATTTCTATTGTTGTCATCAGCTGAGATTTTTCCTATTTTGCTACAAACAGAAAATCTCAACAGAAATGAAGGATATTGATGACACATCAATGATTTTAGAGCAAACTAGAAAATCTCTTTCAAAAGAAGGCTTTTAGAGCGCAAACTAAAAAATGTCCTCCAAAAGAAGGCTCTTGATCTCTGCATGGATTGGTACATCAAGAAGGTCTAGATTAGAAGGTTGAAAAAAATGAGATACAAGAGCAATTAGATCCCCAGTTCAAGACCATTTGGACATGGGATGCATGGCAATGACCTCATCAATGTCAAAGGAGCATGGCAACAGTAATTAAAAAGAAAAAATCCCCTCAATTAGCACAACCAATTGTGACAAGGAGTGGGGATTGTAATCTAGTTAAGTAATGCAACATTTTATGTTTATGTAGCACAACCAATTGTGACAAGAAGTGGGGATTGTAATCTAGTTAAGTCATGCAACATTTTATGTTTATGGAAACAGTTTGTTGGAAGGGATAAAACTTGATTCCAACGCCAATAATCCAGGACATTTTTCTAAGGTAGTACATAATCGTTTGCAACCGGGGAATGTATTTTTCTGTTTTCTGAAGCCCAGACACAGGAGGAAAGTAAACTATTATCGGTTTATAATGGTAATCCATTTTTAACTGTTGGAATGGAGACGAATTTTCGCACTGGTGTGACCTACGTATGCATCCAAGTAAAACCCCTTCACATATAAATTGCAGTTACAGTTTGCTCAGCTATTTTCAGATATCATGGGTAAAACGCACCGAGTTGAGTCGAACTTAATTTGAGCTATTATTCATAACATATGTATCCAAGTACAACCCCTTCACAGATAAATTGCAGTTACAGTTTGCTCAGCTATTTTAAGAAATCAAGGGTAAAACGCACCCAGTTGAGTCGAACTTAATTTGAGAATTCATAATAGTGATAGAAATACAAAATTCAAATAACTTTTTAAATGTCCAAACAGTGGAAACGGCCTCAATCAAAATGGGACTTGAAGCTGGGACAAATAACTAAGCTGAATTGAATGGAAGGCAGTCAACTTATTGTTGAGATTTGTTATAGAAGAAGGATTAAAACTGATACAGATCTTTGGTGATTGGTGATTCTTTGTTGGTCATTAATGGGGTTAAAAAACTTAACAGATCTCACTGTTTGACTCTAGTTATTTTGCTGAATGATTCTATTACATTAAAAGATATTTTTAATTCTTTCAGTTTATCAAATGTTTACATTAAAAGATATTTTTAATTCTTTCAGTTTATCAAATGTTTACAGGGAGCTCAATACAGAGGAGGACAATCTTTCTTAAAAAAAAAGCTTACGATTGGATTATGGGCAATGGTTGATTGGATCTCAATACAGAGGATTACAATCTTTCTTAAAAAAGCTTAGGATTGGATTATGGGCAATGGTTGATTGGTGAGAAGCTGAATAAACAATTTTACGAGTAGTATCATCAACCATTCATCAAACCAATTCCAGTTTGAAGATAAAGCTGAAAATTAAAAATGGGTTCAATTTTTGGATCATATGTCAGAATTTTGCTTGAGTGAATTATGTTATGTTCCTCAGAGTTATTTTTATAGACTATTACTTTTTCACAGAGTTCATAAGTTACTGTTTTTCTGAACTTCTTAGTTTTTGTAATTAGACCTTTATGCATGACACTTGCCATTTTCTTGAGTGAATTATGTTATGTTCTTCAGTTATTTTTGTGGACTATTACTTTTTTACAGAGCTCATAGGTTACTGTTTTTCTGAACTTCTTAGTTTTTGTAATTAGACCTTTATGCATGGCACTTGACAGTTTGGAGATCAGATCAACTTAGCGGATCTACTTTACAGAATACATGCTGGGCATGACTTTACAGGGCATCGTTTTACATGGTTTTACAGAATGTGATTTCATAATAAAATAAAATTAGTAAAAAAAAACAGTGGAAACTGCCTAACTGTGATTGGATGATACGTTTGCTGCTATTTAATCTGAGGCTGTTATAGGGTATTTTGTAGCTCTGGCCCTAATTTTCTTCGTTGTCTCTGCTGGAAAATATGGAAGAAGATAGAAAAATTGGGATGTTAATGGTTACCTTATATTTTGTTGTTCCTGGGAGACCTCAAGCCGTGTCTTGACTTGCTCAGAGATTACGCCAAATGCAAGAAATCCGAACCATGCGAGGCCTCCTGCAAGCCCAAATCTCCTTGTTAATGAAGAAGCTATCCAGTCCGTTGAGTCCGCGCTTCCTCTTCCTACTCCTCCTGGCTGCAGTCTCTGCTTCTTATTCATCTCTTCGTTGATGGGCGTGCTGTTTTTCTTGTCTAATTCTTCTTCCTCTACCTGGTCCTGGCCCTGCTGGGATCCAATTTCATTGTTTGTGTTCTTGAGTTGTGCAGAACAACCTAAATACCTTGGAAGCTTGATTTTAAGCCGAGGAAGAACGGGAAGAAATGGTTTCCATGATGATAATGATGTTCCTCCTATTGTTGATAAAGGGGGGGAGAAAGTAGGAGGGGGGCTGCAATGGCGAAGAACCATAATGCTCATACTAGCAGAAGCCATTAGGTATCAGATCATACTGTCATTAAATTTGCAGAGCCTGGTGTACGGTGCCCATTAACGCAACCTTTCACTCTCATTACATCATGAATGAGATACTGGTGATGCTGCTGGGAGCCAAGCATATTCAGCGCCACAAAACAAACAGAAAATCTTCCATCTCGTTTGCCTCTATTCTAATTCGTTCCTTCCAACGCCAAGGGTCTCATTTGTCTATCACTCAAAATTCCCCAAGGATAAGGATATTAAACAGTGAATCTCTCACCCCAAAAATGGTCTGAAGGTAGATGTTACCCTAGCATTAAGATAAATCTCTCTACCCAATTTGCCCTAATTGTCTAGGAGTATTCCATATGAGTTTAAACATAGGCTTGAAAATAGCTCTTATATATAAGAATATACCAATTCTATATATTTCAATTTAAATTAATATATATTTAGGTAAATTATCATCTTAATGTATTATTTAATTTTAAGACTATTTTGTAATTTTATTTTTTATTTAAATAATTTTTAAAAATGTAATTAGTATATTTTTTATTTAAATAATTTTTAAAAATATAATTAGTATAAGTGTGAAACATGTTAACCGCCAAAGAACCAGAATCTAGTGGGAGTGAAAGCATACCCCTTACAAACCACCCTCAAACCACCAAGGAGTAATTTGAGGTGGCGTGATTTTCTTTGAATAACAATAACGAATCAACATGCATTAGTAGATAGCAATCATTGATAATTGTTCCATTATTAATTTGACAACTAAGTTATGATAGGTTTTCCTACTATATCTATATATATATATGTTTCCAAGAAAATTGAAAGAAATTATTGCTTATATGTTAGTTATTATTTCATCATAAAAATATAAGATGATGTAAATAAATTAACTAAAAGTGAAGGGAAATGATGGTAATTTATTAGAAGAAGTCTTGAAAGGATTCTTGAAACATGTTAACCGCCAAAGAACTAGAATCTTGTGGGAGTGAAAGCATGCCCCTTACAAACCACCCTCAAACCACCAAGGGGTAATTTGAGGTGGCATGATTTCCTTTGAATAACAATAACGAATCAACATGCATTAGTAGATAGCAATCATTGATAATTGTTCCATTATTAATTTGACAACTAAGTTATGATAGGTTTTCCTACTCTCTCTCTCTCTCTCTCTCTCTCTCTCTATATATATATATATATATATATATATATGTTTCCAAGAAAATTGAAAGAAATTATTGCTTATATGTTTGTTAGTTATTATTTCATCATAAAAATATAAGATGATGTAAATAAATTAACTAAAAGTGAAGGGAAATGATAATAATTTATTAGAAGAAGTCTTGAAAGGATTACTATAAGATGGAGATAAGATTTTTTGCTGTAGCATTAAGGGAGAAGCATGGGCCATGTGGGGCTACAGGTATACTACATTTGTCAAAAACTCGATGGTCAACTTTTGAATGTGGAGTGGCAAAAAGAACTAACAATATGGTTGAACTCAAGGTAGTGTATATACTAATGACCTCCCCCCTAAGGATTTGGGAGTTCCTCTAATGGCAAAACCTTTGCACAAGAGCATTTGGGAACCGTTAATCAGCAAGATGCAAGATAAGGTCAGGAAATGGACAATTAGAGCTTTAAATCTGGCTAGTAGACTGGTTCTTACAAAGGCAGTTCTCCAAGCTATCCTAGTCTTTAAGCTATCAGCTCTCCCAGCTCCAAAAGGAGTCTTACAGCAATTTAGAAATATCCAAAGAGATTTTCTTTGGGGCAAGGAGGAAACAAGGAAGAAATGGGCTTTAGTCTCATGGGAAAAGATCTGTAAACCCAAGAACCAAGGAGGCCTAGGATTGGATGATCTAGAGATTCTCAGTAAAGTTCTAGGGGCCAAACTATGGTGGCGATGGGTTAAGGATCCTAAGGCTCAATGGGCAAGCATCTGGAATGAAAAATATGCCAGCGCCTGGCATTCTTCTAACATCATAAGAATATCTGGAAACATGAAGGGCTCTCCCATATGGAACAAGGCCTGGGAGAACAGAGGAGTAGTTCAAAAAAATAGTTTCTAGGAAATCAGAGAGGGAGATCTGGCACTATTCTGGGAGGACAAATGGCAACAAGAACCAACACTATTGAAAGAGGAATTTTTGGGCCTCAAGCATGAGACAGACAACCAAGGATTAGTAAGTGTAAAGGACTTTTGGGAGCATTCTCACAATACTGGAAAATGGAGAACCTGGAGAAAAATAAATGGCAGAGAGGACAGAACCCTCAACAGTAGAGCAGAGACCCTTAAGAGGATGTTGGATCAAAGGATGATTTTAGTTACTGAAGGGCAGGATCAACTAAGATGGGGAAACAACAAAGAGGGCAACTTTAATATTAAGGAAGCAAAAGGTATTCTCCTTGGGCTAGAAGCCCAAGCTCCAAATAGAATCTGGCAGAAGCTACGGAGGCACAAAGGATGGATGAAGATCAAACTCTTTATGTGGCTGGTTCACCACAGGAAAATCTTAACCTGGGATAATATTAGAAAGAGGGGTATGCAGGGATCCTCCAGATTCCAGCTCTGTGAAGAACAAGAGGAAACTATGGAGCATCTTCTATTCACCTCCAGGTTATGGGATATTTTTGCCACCATCTTCAATAAGTCCGACAGAGACAAAGAAAGTATCACTAACACCCTAAACAATTGGAGGAATAATTTTTCGGATTATGAAGTTCTTAACTCTGCTTGGGCTCTTTTGCCAAGTTTCATTATATGGAATGTGTGGAAAGAAAGAAACAAAAGAATCTTCAAAGAAGAAAAGAATTCCTCTCTTTGCCTGTTGGAGCAAATCTTGAAACAGCTTAAGGAGACAGTCGGCACCATAGTAAGGGTTCTCCCCAAAAACCCTCCCTCAGAATTAGATTTGAGAATTCTCAGGCAATTAGACTTGCAGGGGTTCACTCCACAAAATCTAGATAGGAAAATAATCATGAGGGAAATGGTTAAAGAATTTTGGAATCCTCCCTCGGAAGGTTTTTTGAAGTATAACATCGATGGAGCTTCAAAAGGTAACTCAGGAATGGCAGGCTTTGGAGGAGTTCTCCGGGATGAAACAGGAAGCATTATCTCCCTCTTTCATGGTCATTTAGGAAAAGAAACCAACAACATGGCGAAACTAATGGCATTGGAGCAATGCTTAGAATTTCTGAAACAGGACAACTACCAAAATGTGATAATAGAAACTGATTCAGAGTTAGTTATCAACGCGGCCAAGAGAATTAGTCATGGAACAGGGCTGGAAAAAGTTACAAAACACTAGAGGTTAATAACGGTTCTCCATAAAATATAGGGTCATCTTCAGGGACTATGCACTCTTAGATTCATCCATGTGCGTAGAAAGGCCAACAAATTGGCGGACATTCTAACCAACCAAGGTGTCACCTGTAAGGAAAGCAGAATTTCAATGGATTGGCTCGCAATGTCGCAGAGCAACCTAAAAGAACTTTTCCATAACCAGGTGAAAGAGGATAAAGAAGTGTATCAAAACAAAACTAAGGAAGCCAATATGCAATGAGCAGATTTCTGTAGGATTCTCATTTTTGGTCAGACAGGTCTACGGTGGAAGGTTGGCCAGGGTCGGCCTTAGCAGCGATGGTAATCACAACCCTGAAAATGCTCGGAGTCTGGAGCAAGGTTATCTCAGTCCGGAGAATGGTTGAGGGTAATAACCAACGACATCTGTTTTGGCGGCAACATTTCCGAATTTTCCAGTGTCGGGAGACAAAACAGCTTCCCGAGTGGTTTGGGAGCGATCGCACTGCTTACAAGCAGAATGTGGTTTTGAAAATTTGGCAGCGATGCCATACAACTATTGACACGTGGATGAGGGTCGGGTCTGAAAACCACCCTCATCGCACACTAAAGTTCGATGACTTCATATGAGCGATTTTTAGCTCTACAGTCCAATTTAGTAAGGCCGATCAATGAGCAAGATTGAGCGAGCGGTTTGGTGGGGTTGGGGGGTTAAACATCTTGCTTCTTCATGAAGCGACATGTATCTCCGACGTCAGATTAAAAAAGAAAAATGGACGACAACGATCAAGAGGTAGATTAGGTGTTTGTTGGCGCAGGTATATGTGGGGAGTGTTCATGTACCCTGCGATTCTCGTTGCTTATATTATTTTTGGTTGTATTCAAAAGGGTTGGGCAAATACTTTTTGGGGTTTGAAGGCTTAGATTATGTCGGGCATCTTCCCTTTTTGCTTTAGACCACACAGTATGGTGGAAATGTGAATATATTGTAAATTATGTTTGATTTAATGATATAGAAGGTACTACGCTTGCTTTAGCAAAAAAAAAAAAGTATATACTAATGACTTTTGCAATACAAGTGGGGTTGGACATTCTACAAGTGATTGGGGACTCCATGTTGGTAACCAAATGGCTCGATGGAGGTTATGAAAGGAAGACCTTGGATTTCAATGTGTGTTTTTTATAAAATTTATGGAGTTAAAACATCATTTTTCGCATATTTCTTCATTCATACAAACAGGGAAAACAACTTACATGCAAACCAGTTATCCAAACAAATAGTGAAGACTCCTTATGAAAAAACACAGAAGGTTTGTTACAAAAATAGATTTATGTAGAAACAACTTCTTATGAAAATATTTAGTGTACCAATTTCTTCTCACACTTTAATATGACAAGTTTTCCTTATACCTTATGTTTTGTGAAGTTAAGAATTGTAAAGAATATATATATGGCTAATAAATATATATGCATTTTTTTTATAATCTAATACATAATAATCATATAATAATATTAAAATTATTATATATATATAATTTATATATTATACTAATATGATTTTTTATGTTAAACATAATAGGAATTAATAAGAATAATAAAATAGGGAAAAAAATATTCTTAATGTGAGTGTTATTATTTATATTCAATATACTTTAAATTTAATAATATGTGTACAATTTTATATGAGATTCATGTATATACGTGATTAGTTATTTTTAGTGTAATGCATCAAAGATGCATTAAATTAATTTAACATTAAGTATAATTTCAATTTAGGCTGGTAAGGTAGTGTGAAAATAATTTTGTTGAGAAATTGAGGGTAGTTTAGTTTAGTTTGATTTCTCTATTAGTTGACAATTACTTGTGATTAATTATTTTTCTTCTTTTTTGTGGTTACATTAGTATCATTAAGAGAACTGCTAAAAATACAAACACAAGAGAACACAAAATATAAGCACACGTAAACACAAGAAAACACAAGAGAACACAAGATATAAGTGCACTGCTAGAGAAAAACCCTTAGGTAGGGGAAAACCTACTCAAAAACTCTTCCTTCAGTAGATTCATATCACAGTGATACAACTAGGACTAAAGGACCCTCCTCCACAAAGTTAGCCTCTAATAGAGATGCTTCAATGATCTTTTCTTATGTAACTTCATCTTGAAATATTTCTGACCTATAACATCTTAAATAACTTAGAACTCAACCATGTAGCAACCTTATTCGATCTGCAACTTCTTTCAAAATATCTTTTCCTGCAAATTTAAGTATATCGGCTAGGTAGTAGCATATGTGATAGAAGATGTCATCCTTTCCCTCTTATTTTCGTACTTCTCTCCATCTTGTACTTTGCTCTCTATCTGAATTCCAGACTCCATGCTTATCGTTTATCTTCTTAGTAGCCCGAACACCTCTTTAGATATAGTCTTTGTAGCCAATTGAATACTTCTTAAAGCCGACTTGATCTTCTCTATGGGGCCGACTTTGGTGGAGAAGGAAACATGACATTTTGACTAAATAAAAATTTCTTTCTTCACTTTGTGGAGCCCAAGAAGGGTCTCTTACAAATGATGATTTTGGCTTTGACTCAAAAATCCTAAAAGCCTTCAATGGAGGCTTGACCTATTGACTATTGACCCAAGCATGAAACATGTGCTTTAATAAGTCAATTTAATAATAAAAAATTTCTTTTGACAAATATATTACATCTTGACTCAAGTACAGTTGTGAAGATCAAACCTAGTTACATTCTTCAACAATTTTTTTTGGGTAAAACACTTACCATGGGATGTAAAAGCAAAAGTAACATATCCAAAGATTTAGATGGATAAGGAAAGATCTTTTTTGATCAAAAAGTTAAATGAGCAAATTTCAATATTGAAATGTTGAGTGATAAGTTAATGTTTATCTCAATATCAACCAAGATATCAATATTAACAATAACAATCAATGTTAACTAAGGTCAAAACTGACTTATGCATATATAAGGAATATAATATAATACATGATAGAGCCTATCACAAACATAATTTCATTGATTATATATAAGTAAGAAATCATAGCCTAAGTTTCAAAATGCCAAATTGAGCAACATGTTGGGGGAAATATTTTTGTTAAATGAACAATAAAAATACCTAAAACAATTGAAAAAAGAAAGATCACATGTAATGTCCCTTCCTAAACTATTTTGGAACATGATTTATTTCTACATTTTGGGGCCAATTTTGGAGGAGATGGGGCCCATTCGATTTTATTAGGAGACTTAGGAGTTAGAAGTAAGTTATTTTGGTTTTGTTCACACAAGGAAAATAAGCACTTCCTAAGCCAATAGTTTGAATTGCATGTGAGGGAAAATGAATGGCTTAGTGATGGACCCATGAAGGAGGGAAAATGGAAGGAAAAAGTGTTCTACTAAATCTATATAAGGAAGGTAGCTCTCCTCATTTCATTCATCTTATTAGAGTATATCAGATTCTCTTTGGTTGCTCGAGTGCTTAGCCGAGTCACTGGTTGTTTAGCACGAGTTCTTTAGGCAAAGATCTCACCCTTTCTTCGGGGGACTTCGAGTGCCACACTAGGAAGGTTTTCTTCATTTCTTCAGGAGGAGGATCAGATTGTGATTCCCAGCAGTAGCATTCCCTTCTAGGTTGTGCGTATTACTGGGGGCACTGTGGGCAGGAGGCCGAGTTCATTGGTGGTGCTTTGCAGTGGAGATTTGATGTGATATTTTCTAGAGAGGAGGCTAGGAAGGATTTTCAACATATGGGAGAGTTTGGGAGTTGATTGAGCTTCTGGCTTGGCAGTGTGACTTTCACACTACCAGGGCTAGCGCAGAGGCAGTGTGTGGGAGCTCATTTGGTGGGTAGAGTATCAGTCCTTGAGGTTGATCTTTGTCATGGAGGTTAGAGGAGATATTTGGAGTGGTGTTTTATTCCATTTTAGAGCTTGGAAGAGGACTTTGTGATCATTCCTTGCAGGCCATATTTCTAGTGATGTTTGGAGGGTGTGGGCCATAGAAGAGGTTGAATGTAAAAGTTCAAAATATGGCCAAACCATTTTTGGGTTTTTCTGGGTTTTTAACAAGGATCCCAGATATAAAGTTTTGGAATTCTTTGTGCACCAGAAGTGGGGTTTCCAGCCGTATATTTGCAGTATACAATGCATAACTGCTCGACATTACACAATGCCTTTGGGGGTCGATTTTGGGAGGTCAAAATTGAGCCAAACCATTTATTGGTTTTTGTGGGTTTTCATCAAGGAGCTTGGGGCTGAATTTGTAGTATTTTTTGAGCAGTGGAAGTGGAGTTTGTTGCATTTCCTTTCCAGCCAGCATTGTAGTTTCTTATAGTTCCTTTCTAGCCAAGAGTGTAGTTTTCTGGGCAGCGTAGAGCATTAGAGGAGTAGACATTTTATAGTACTTAATATCATTGTCTCATCACTTGGATTCTGTCATGATTTCCATTTAGGCAAGCCTAGGTGCTTTCATCCACACTATTGTACTACTCCATTGATTAATAAAATGGCTCAGTTGGTTCTACTTTTGGATTTTTTATGAGCATGCGTTGTTTGTTAAAATTTTGTGTTGAGAATAGATTTTGCTTTATATCTCATTTTTTGTTTAAGTTTGGAACATTATAGTGGTATCGGAGCATGATCTTGGCCCATCTATGGATAACCAGTAATATCATGGGAGATTTGAACATATATGCATAGTGATGGGTTGCATCATACACCACCCATGGCTCAAGGAAGATTTAGTATGCAGGAATTCTGGGGTGGAATCCACTAGAACGATGAGAGGTTGGCTCAACTGAGGAAGTCGTAAGACCAGACCTATCCTTGTCCTTACAAAAAAGACACTAGAGGTGCACAAGTAGTGGGAGTACAGCCATCTACACTATTTGGGGAAAGCCGACAGAATCAAGGCACCAGATCTCCTGTAAAGGAGCAGGCAGGACAGAGACAGTTAGAGGATGAGTCAAGGAGACAATTTTGTTGGTGGAGACCTAGTTTTAGACATCAGGGGCTTGAAGAGGAGATTGAGCATGAGGCAGAAGACACACGAGAGTGTGAGGATCACATTGGTATACCAAGTGTGGCACAGGAGTCACCATTGTTGGAGACCTCTTTGATAGCACCAGTTGACACCTTGGGGGAGAGAGCAAATCATACACCCATAGGGTCATCCATTGATGAGGTGCTAGGAGACACAAACATGTCCACCGTTGAGAAGGTGACATCCCTTGTTGAGGTATCTGAGGTCGTCACCGAGTTTTCAGAGGATAGCAGCATGACGGGATGATGAGGTGACAAGAGACATCACCACACTTGATGAAGATATGATAGGTACAAAGGCACCCAGATCTACAATATAGTTGTGGGATGACAGCCACCTACAACAACATGGAGATAACATAGAGGGGCATGAGCTAGTCATGGAGAGGCAGTTCGTGACTAATGTTGAGCCCATGGTGGAGGAGGACGAGCAGTTTTCTTCGTGGCCAACCACTGACTTAGAGCTGATAGATGCATAGACCATCAACAAAGTTGTAGTACTTCTAGATAATATCTCTCTCTAGGATTATATAGATGGGGCTTGCAACATTGATAGAATACCTTTGCACGATAGAGAGAGAGATGTAGAGATTCCCCAACAAATTTTATGTGTTGACCAAGATGGTGAGTTGAGGTGACATGAGCTGCGTAGGGTGCAACACTCGCAGGATGGAGGGCTTGTTTTATGTGCTAGAGTTTGTGCATTCGATCCCTCTCTTGGGGTTGGATAGCGAGAGACTCTGAGTTGGTACCTGGTGGAGTGGGCTAGACTCATGGAGATGGTCATACTCCTGAGTAAAGCTCAGTGGGAGCTCTCAAACATCGAGGATGCTGGAGGCCCAGGTTAGCATTGGGATCCAGGTGGGCTTCCTATTTGATATCAGATATGAGGGATGGGTATGGCATTAATGAGGTAGTCAACCTCATGTCTGAGCGTATGCATTCCTTAGGGGATTTCCAGTTGACGCTAGTGGTGAGGTGGTTTGTGAGCAAACTCCATTGGTTTTTTGGCATGTTGGTTGCACATGGGGCCGCAAGATGATTAGCATTCTCTGGTAAGATTTAGTTGGAGGAGGTGTCATGGGTAGGCCATCAGACCAGATCTTGTATGGAGATGATGTTCTCCCATTGAGGTTTAAGACTCAAGGGTCACAGAGGATCGGCACAACAGAGATATCCCCTCTAGCAAGAGCGAAGTTAGGGTGCTCAAGTCTACCAAGATGGACGAGGGGACATGATGTGTGTCATGGTGGGGTCACTATCAAGGTGGCAGACACTTTGGCACATGTGGGATACCATATGTTATAGGGTGGTATAATAGTAGGCAGTGGTACACAAGATTGCACAGATTTGGGTTAGAGCATCAAGTGTTATATAGAGGGATGTGGCCTAATGCATACAGACCCAATTCTAGGCTATAACACCCAGTGGTGTGCATGGCTATGCAACGAGGAGCAGTGGCCTACAGAGGAGCATGGAGATACATGGTGGTATACCACAACATGCCAGTTTACACTGTGGCGTAGGAGGAGTGACTTGCATCGCATTGAGAATGTGCAGGGAGTGACAGGTGCAGTGACACAAGTAGTACATAGGATGGTACAAGATGGTATAGACGTAATTAGGGGTATCTAGTGGTGTATAGGGACAGGCTGCGGCATACAGTGGCATGTTGAGGAGTGTGGTGATATTTGGAGGTATGCAGTGACACATGATGCAACGCAATGAGCTCTTGGAGCATTGCCTCCAGAGAGACTTATGGACCGGGACAGTACCATTGGACGCAACTCACCTAGGATCGATGAGTACATTGTTGAGCATTTGAGGGCACCATTTTTAGTGGAGGCAAGGCCTCAAAGGAGTTATCAACAAATCCAAGGTGAAGAGAGGGTCATTTGTAGGATTACTCTTGAGCATTTTGGCATACTCTTGATCATACTCTTTGGGAAATATCCATCCATCATCCTCCAGTGTTGCTTACAGTCGCAAAGAGTTTGGTTGTTGCACTTTGACACTCTCCATTCAAGCAATAGGGCATGGGGGACTCACCCTAGGCACTTGGATGAGACACCACGTGTCATGGGCCGAGAGCAGACTCTCCAGTTGAGACATTTGGTAGGTGCATGATTTGACGGTTAGAGACTTAGGGATGGAATGGTTGATTGACGAGATAGCATATGTTCCACCCCTAGGCTCACACTTGGGGAGGTGACTGAGAGGGAGTTACATGGTGATTTTCAGTTGGACAGCTTAAGGCATTAGGGGATCATGAGGTGCGGAGAATGGTAGTCATTATTGGCAGGATGATGCCTAGGCTTCTGGTAGTACCCGAGCACATCATTAGGATTTGGGATAGCAGATCTCGTTGTGTGATTTGGTAGGCACAGAACAACTGGATATATGCGGCACAGGTTCTTGATGCTAGTGCCCACCTATTGGATACCTACAGGAGGCAAAGACGGGGCACCGAGGGGTCCCAATAGCTAGTAGCATATCATAATGATAGATAGAGAGGATTGGGGGTTGTGGACCTTCAGTATGGTTATGGGATCAAGGGATCAAGGGATCCAGTGGATTGGTGGAATAATCAACTTCTCAGTGAGAATGATCGGGATAACAAGTGGACTGATTCATTCACAGGCATACACATGATCGATCACCGAAGTCCTCACTATAAGACAAGGCAGATTGTTGCTCGGGATTTGGGCTAGCCATGGAGTGATAGACACTGGCACTGCTGAGTTACTTTGGCCAAATTGGCCTAGCCTCAATCATCGCATATAGTATGGTCAAGAGTTATGGGATAGGAGGTTCTGGTATGAGCATGCTAGGCAACCATTCATGACCGAAGTGTCACAATGTCAACAGGATAGGTTCCTTATGCGATGGGCAAGGGGTTCTAGCATAATAGGGTTAAGCAGTTCAACTACCCATAGAAGTAAGATAGTTTCTACAGGGGAGGGTCATCCAAATCTTCCATTTGGTTTTAGTGATTCATTGATGGTGTGGGTAACTTCACCGGTGTGGTAGGATGATCGACATGAGGAGATCAGGGGAGGCCCGAGTAGACGAAGGTTCAATGTCACCAGGATTGGATTTCATCTTCATGAGTTTACTCTTGTAGTGCATGAGATAGACTACTCAGTAGGGAAATTTCATGGGGTGTTGGGTAGAGTCCTACATTATCATGATGCTCTACTTATTGCTAGTATGCAGAGGGCTTCTGATACCTGTGTCTGGTTGGTTAGATAGTGGAGCAATGTGTGCTTCACATTGATTAGGATGGATTGGGACCCTAGTATTGAGGGATTCCTTCATGTTGGGACAATGATGAGATTGGGGATGACTCAACGGTACATTTGGAACCCTCGTATTATTGGTGGTTACAGTGGTGATCAACAGTTAAAGAGGACACTTGTTCAGGCATTGCTTAAGGACGAGCAATTTTTGGCGAGGAGGACTGTAATGTCCCTTCCTAAACTATTTTGGAACGTGATTTATTTCTACATTTTGGGGCCAATTTTGGAGGAGATGGGGCCCATTTGATTTTATTAGGAGACTTAGGAATTAGAAGTAAGTTATTTTGGTTTTGTTCACACAAGGAAAATAAGCACTTCCTAAGCCAATAGTTTGAATTACATGAGAGGGAAAATCGATGGCTTAGTGATGGACCCACGAAGGAGGGAAAATGGAGGGAACAAGTGTTCCACTAAATCTATATAAGGAAGGTAGCTCTTCTCATTTCATTCATCTTATTGGAGTATATCGATTTCTCTTTGGTTGCTCGAGCTACTTAGCAGAGTCACTGGCTGTTTAGCACGAGTTCTTTAGGCAAAGAGCTCACCCTTTCTTCGGGGGACTTCGAGTGCCACGCTAGGAAGGTTTTCTTCATTTCTTCAGGAGGAGGATCAGATTGTGATTCCCAGCAGTAGAATTCCCTTCTAGGTTGTGCATATTACTAGGGGACATAGTGGGCAGGAGGCTGAGTTCATTGATTGTGCTTAGCAGTGGAGATTTGATGTGAGATTTTCTAGAGAGGAGGCTAGGAAGGATTTTCAGCATCTGGGAGAATTTGGGAATTGATTGAGTTTCTGGCTTGGCAGTGTGACTTTCGCACTACTTAGGCCAGTGCAAAGGCAATGTGTGGGAGCTCATTTGATTGGTAGAGTATCAGTCCTTGAGGCTGAGCTTTGTTGTGGAGGCTAGAGGAGATATTTGGAGTGGTGTTTTATTCCATTTTAGAGCTTGGAAAAGGAGTTTGTGGTCATTCCTTGCAGGCCGTATTTTTGGAGCTATTTAGAGGGCTTGGGCCATAGAAGAGGTCAAATTTGGGAGGTCAAAATCGGCCAAACCATTTCTGGGTTTTCTGATTTTTTGACAAGGATCCCAGATATAAAGTTTCAAAATTTTCTGAGCACTGGAAGTGGAGTTTCCAGGCATATCATTGCAGCATACAGTGCATAATTGTTGGGGATTGCACAGTGCCTTTGGGGGTCGATTTTGGGAGGTCAAAATTGGGCCAAATCATTTATGGGTTTTTGTAGGTCTTGGTCAAGGAAATTGGGGTTGAATTTGAAGCATTTTTTGAGCAGTGGAAGTGGAGTTTCCTGTAGTTCCTTTCTAGACAACAGTGTAGTTTTTTGGGCAGCGCAGAGCATTAGAGGAGTAGACATTTCCCAGTACTTGATATCATTGTCTCATCACCTAGATTCTGTCATGATTGCCATTGAGGCAAGCCCAGGTACATTCATCCATACTATTGTACTGCTCCATTGATTAATAAAATGGCTCAACTAGTTCTACTTCTAGAGTTTTTATGAGCATGTGTTGTTTGTTAAAACTTCTTGTGTTGAGAATTGTTTTTTTCTTTATATATCATTGTTTGTTTAAGTTTGGAACATTACCTCACAATTTTTTTTTATTGAAAGTGAATAAAAATAGCCCACGACATCTTGGATAGATGGTTATCGGGTGTTTTGTTAAGGCACTCCTTGATGTGAAGTCACCAGTTCAATTCCCCAACCTGATTGGGTTGATATGTTGGACATAATGAAGGTGTAGTCCTGCTAAACTTACAAAAAAAAGAAGTGAATACAAATAGAATACAAATTTCCTAAGAACTAAATCACTAAATTGCAATGGAAATAAGTCACAAATTCAAGGAGGTTCATAATTTTATAAGCACTAGTAATAATGTCCCAAGAGAAGTTGTTGTATTGGATTTCTATAAAATCATTATTAATATAAAAAATTTACTATTTATTATTTTGTTAATTAATTGCTAGGATATCTATATTGAAAGAGAATCTAAGTTATAAATTAAACATATACAATAATGTACAAATTCAAAGCTTATGTGTTTATCAATAATATTTTAGTGATATTTGGTTTGTAGGATTTAATTAGTTAGATTATTATTGTTAGATATTTCTAAGAGGAAAATGTGAATCAAGAACTAGCTTACTAGTATTTTTATTATTTTATTTATTTTTTTCTAACTATTTTAGGAAAACAAAACTAATAATTCTAAAGAGAAGGAATGATTCTACGAATATTTTCATTAAAATTCTTCATTAGCTATTTTCTATGGTTATTTCCTTTCCTTCTAATAATAATATTAATGGAAGATGTTTCCCAATACCTATTTATGTTTAATTTTTTTGTGTAGTTGACATTATGCATAAAGGGAAAAAAAATGAATATATAACTGCAAAATATATTGAAAAAAATTATTTTAATATATATTAATATATATATATATATATCTCTTAAGAGAGGAGACCAAAGCATGAGTTAGAAGAAGAAATTTGTTGTAACCAAAGAAGAGAAGGAAGATTAATTATAAAAGGTTATTCTTTCTATGTAGAATGATGTTAGAAACCTTTTAATCAAAATTAGATATTTTTAACAGTTTGAGCATAATTTCAAAAGCATGAATCTTGTATATTTCGGTCAACATTTTAAGAATGATGGATGAAAATCTATAATTATTTCTTGTATATTTTTATCAGTGTATTTTAGATTCAAGGTTGATGGATTTTGCTTGAATTTGATATTCAAGAATTGTTTCTCAACACTTAATACAAGTAAAGGCTAATTCATCATCAATTTTTCAATTATTTTTTGAAAGTTCTATTCATCATTGAGATTATTTGATAGAAAATGATAATCTAGTTGTGAATTTGGTTGTAGGGGATATATTATAATCTCATTTTATGTGGTATTCATTCTCATTTATGTTAATTGAATATGCAAGTATAGTTTATGCTAGAGAATAATGAATTTTTCCTCGTTTCTATTAATAGATTAAATATCTGTAATAAATTTATATATCATTATTAGTTTAGGATTAGAAGAACTTCAATGAGAGCCTCATTACGAGGAGCAATCTATTTAGTGGCGATTAGGGCCACATACCAATGGAAACCGCCACACTAAGCGAGAGCAAGTATAATTGAGATTTGTTATCAAACAATTTTATCTTTGTTGGTAAAGGATTTTTTTTCTAATCCTCAATAATTTTCTCACCTTAATGCTTTGGCAAATGATAATGCTAGTGTTTAAGTTTTTGTGGTTGAAATAACCTTCAAAACTAACTATAATCAACTTTTAGTTATAATGATTGTTTATTCCTAGATTCTTCCAATTATCATATATCTAAATAAGATTGAAATTCCACCTAATAGTCTAATGTAAGGAGACTCAAGAGTTATCACTGAACAATTGACAACAATAACGAAAGGATATGAATAGGCAAACTAGTTGTTGAGTAGAACAAATGATAGTGTAGATAGTTAATTGGACCTTAATCTATTAGAAAAGAGAATCTATGTTTTATCAAAATGACTCAAATTCATCATTACTTTATTTTATTGTCATCCAATGGATGGCATGCCCCTCTATAATACGATACATCTCATATCACGAGTAGGGAAGTTGTCAATTAGTTGGTTCGTACATGAAAAAAAGTTACCACATGCACCAACAAGTATTGTTACCAAAAATGTCTACCAGAAGTGCATTAGATACCCTTCACAGTTTCAGAGATTGAAATTGAAGAGATATGTTGGAAAAACAACCATGAACCACAGACAAATTCAAAGAAGAAAGGAGAATCCCTGCCCCAAAGCGTCATAATTCATAGAATTCATTCAATTTGACTCATATCATATCATAATAATGACTGTAAAGTAGATAAATCAATTTTTTGATGAAATACCTCAATGGACAATGTTGAAAGTAAATCCACTCTCCTCTTTTTTTTAAGATTTACAAAACCAAAATCATAATGTTCCTTATGATTATAGCTTTTACAATGCATTTTCAATTAAGGGCTTACTAAAAACCAAAAAAACATATCCTTGGTTGAAAATTTCTTGAGAAGTTAATATCACCAGACCAATTGAGCCTATAGAATCCACTATTGCATTCTCAACAACCGTGTAAGATGTAAAATTATTTTTCCATGGATTGGATTCATAATAGTCCCATCAACACACCAAGATAGATCTAAAATGGGGAGTAGATCTTTAGATCTTGAAAAAAAAAATGTGATTCTCAAGGGATTGATTTTGCAAATCTCTTGTGTAGATAAAGTAGTGGATCAAGAAGTGAATTCATATGTCCTTCATGCAAATTGATGATGACAACATATTTTTGTTGCTAAGTATGTTTAATCTATTAATAAGGAAAAAGCTATTTACAGAGAGAGCGCTTGCTGTAAGAGAGGACAGACAAGCTTAGCATTACAAAACACTGGTTTTGAGACTGCCCCAATAGAGGGGAAACCAGTCTGAAGGGATCAAAAATACCAGAAGACACAGAGTCCATATTTTTTCCAAACAGAGCATACAGGTCAACAAAAGCCGGCAGAACATCCAGCTGGATGTGCCTACATGGAAAAACATAGAAAAAGAACCAGAACCTAAAAGAACTGCCACCTGGTATTGGGCACGACGAGCTCCGTGGCCGACTCTTCCTCTATCGGGCAGCCCCAATTTTCACAGTTGTCCAACGGATTTGGCTCACCAACTCCTTCCTCCCGCAGCGTGTCCTCCTCGTCCTGTGTTTGCGTCTCCTTGCTTGGCGAGGCCTGTTGAGGCTTTGGATCCTCGCCCCTGTTCTGTGTTGCCTCCTTCCCTGTCCTCCGTTGCTGCCCTTCAAGCCCAGTTTCCATGGCAGAGCGCGGGTTTTGACGGGCTCCTGGCTGACTAGGCTCCGCCCTGAAAGTAGCACTTCCCGAGCAGAGGCCCTGATTACTCTGAGCCTCTTCCTCTGTAAATAGGATGGATATGGTAGTCGTGATGACAGGTTGGTTCAGCGTGCTCCTGAAGTGGAAGAGCGTGGTGTGGGGGGACGGATTTCTTGGCAGGGGGGAGGGAGCCGAACGAAGACGCCCACGCCCACTCCTCGTATTGGGATAGTGGGGGTTGTCAGCTGTGGAGGAGGGAGAGATCGAGGAGCTTCGCCTTCTGGCTTGCTGACGAGAGCTTCCCCCTCTCGAGCCTCCCCTTTTGCTGATGAGTCGATGCCTCACCATGACTGAGCGGATGAAAGAGCGAGCGCGCAGAAGCAAACAGAGGAGAGCGTGAGCGTGCGGAGGGCGATGATGACAACATATTATCTACCATTGAATTATAAATTATGAATCAAAGATAAATAACATTTAATTGGTGGGATCAATGAACATATATTGCAAGTGGGTTTACCAAACAAAGCCCAACGGCTCAAACCCTCGATGACTAATTCTCCAAGAATTGCCAAAACAAATCAAAGACCAAAAATCACACTAGTTTTAAGATTTTTATGAAATAGTTTTTCCCTTTAACACAACCTGCAACACATTAATTCAACATGAAATGGTACCAAAATAGTTGAACAAAAAATGCTTTAAAAACCCTTACTAGGTAACAACCCTTACCAGTTCAAATTCATGACCCTGCAAGCCTAACAATAATCATGAATCATCGAGGTCAATGGCTTTGTACAATTATTAGGGATTCTATTGAAAGTTTGACGGTGAAAATTGTGCGAAATCGCAGACTTAGAGACTGCAAAATCTCTAAAAATTTAGCACGTTGAAACTACATAGACTACCACAGGGCCAAGTAAATACATTGATGAAATTATCTAGAGAGGCATTAGCTATCATTTTTGTTGAAGGCCTCTGAAACCCTTATTGGATTGGATGGGCCTACCATGGTCAACCCAATTTTATTGCCTACAACATAGATCTATAATGATAACATTAAATCCAAAAGTTTAACAATGCTTTCAAAATAGATCTAGAATAATAACAACATATTCATTAAATTTAACATTAAATCTCATAGTAAAAAAATGTTTAATTCCCAAAGGTACCTAGAGTTTAAATCTCGCTTGGATGCCATGTGTAGCATCCAAGAAATTAAGCATACAACAAAATACAACAACCAAGCTATTAACATATCCAATAAAAATTTAAACAATGTTGTGTACCTAAGGTGTGAATATTTCTTACTGAGATTTATGGTGTTATGACGTTGCTTGAATTATGTTGATCCATGACTGCTACCCACAACAAGGTGTTGGGGACGAATCTCCACCTAACCTTAGACGAGATGCAACTAATCTTTCTTGTAGTTGTCACCCTCAAGCCCTCAACTAACTTACTACTATCAGTGATGTATCCCTCCAACATTTCCTTCCTCAAGGATGAGTGAATGAATGCATGCCTCTTCTTCCCCCTTCTCCACCATTAAATAGAATAAATTATCATAAAAATCACAAGGGAATTGGAAAGGGATCTACATGTACACCATCCATGTGTCCATGCCAACTTTTATTTTATTTATTTATTCATATATTTTATTCATTAATTGTTATTTTTTTTATTTATCATTTATTTTCTTCGTCAATTGTTACTCTATTATATATTAATATTATTTTATTTACTTTATTTATTATTTTTATATTAATTAATATTAAATTATTATTTATTGATTGATTAATTATTATTATTATTACGATGCATTACAAAAGGTAACTTGTTAACTAAGTAGTAAAGGAATTTCATGGACGAGAAAAGGAAAAAGAAAAAATATAAAATTTAACATGTTAAATGTTTTCCTTGGAAAAACTTTTATGCAAAATCATTTTTTATAAAAAGGCAACATTTGATTTTCACACTCTCAACATTGTTGAAAGGTGCCCAAATTGACATATTTTTAGCACCTATCCAATACCCTTTTGTACACCTTTTTCCATTTCCATGTCACTTCATCACCCTTTTTGCTTGTAAGAATGCATTTTTTATTAAGGTATAATTATCTTTTGATTATTCCATTTTAATATTTATTCTTGTGTATTTAGGGAAGAAATTTTCTCTTTGTGCTAACTTGTGGAAAAACATGAGGAAATTTTTCAGGCGGGTTATGTAGGTATAGTTGATGCAATACCTCTAGTGTTATTGCAACACCCTCATATACCTACAATGCAAAGTGTTGCAACACCCCTATGTTGCTACAACTCCCACAAGTTGTTGCAACATCACCAGGACCCATGGATACAACATTCTTATGGTATTACAACTTCATTGAACACATTGCTACAACATCATTGTGACCTTGCTGCTACAACATGATGGAGTCCAAAATTATTATTGCAACATGATGTTGTAACATGCCCTAGAACTAATATAGCAACATGCTTTGCTTGGTGATATAACACACTCGTCTGAACGTGCAACTTTCATGAGGTTGGATGTTGAAATTTGCATGGAAACCATTATTGCAACATGTTGATAGTTAACTACTGGACATAATTGGTACAACTCTCAAGTAGTTGGAACAACTTATTGATTGGTCAACCTCCAATTGTCAATAATCAATTGCCTAGCAACCTGTGTACACAATAAAGGAAAGCAAAAAATATCGAGGATCATCCAGTAGATAAAAGATGACCACATCAAGAAAGCGACTTGTATGCCACCTCAATAGCTAAGAGGGTCAACATTGTTTGGTATTTTTTATATTTTTGGAGAAATCGTTGTGATACAAGGAAATAACCTAAGAGTCTTCAGATTATCATGGTTGTCCCCAGGGAAAATTTTAAGAAACCCCCCAAAATTCTATGTATATTAAATGGGTGAATCCCCATGGTACATATAAAAATGTACAAGCTATTTTTTCAATTATATAATATGTATATATAATTTTTTGGGGAATCTTTTATTGAATTATAATTTTTTGTTAAATCTTGGCAAATATTTTACTAAATTATAAAACATTGTAAAGTCATTGAAAATAGTGTTACTTATCAACATAGTGTTTTGGTGGCTAAGTCAATGATGTTATGTTCAAAGTGTTCAACACATTCATAAGTTATATTTTGGCACTAGGTTAGATAAGTGCAACATCTTGGAAAAGTTCAAAGGACCATGAATCTATGTGGTATTATTTCCCTGCCCAGTTGTTTCAAGTTTCGGGCTTGCTCATTTTTGGGAGTATTTTCTCCACTTGGTGAGTTCTAGTAGGGTTGGTTTGGTGGCATTTGGGGGGCAATTAGGCTGGTTAGGAGTTTTTTTATAGATAAATCTCAAGACACTATCATGACTAGTACTAAAAATGAGTGTAGGTCAAATTGTTCCACCAAATAACTATTGATAATTAAATTAAAATTTTAAAAACCCTATTCTAAAAAAATACATCTATAAAGATAATAATTAATAAATAATATTAAAAATATTTATTATTATTATTATTTATTTTTATTTATTATTATTATTATTATTTTTATTTATTATTATTATTTTATTTATTATTATTATTATTATTATTTTATTTATTTTTTTCCCAGAAGAGAAAAATCGTAATCTTTCATTAGATGAGAAAAATTACATGTAGTAGATGCATGTAGGCATATGCGCTATATGATTTTGTTTTCTAGAGCTACATACATATTTTGCATTCGCAAAACTTGACCTTGCCGGCCATTTTCAAAAAAATGTTTGTGATGCAATTAGAAAAAAATAAATACTCATGTTCAGTTCTATATATGCACTTTAAATACATGGAAAATAACAAAAACATAGGCCAGTTCTCCAATGTCTATGGTTGTTCCACCCTGTGATATTCCGGATCTATGTACGGTCTATGGTGGTATTGATAGACTTCTGCATCCTTCTGCTCTGTAATTATCCACAAGCCTCTGGGAAGTAACAAGCCCGTCAGCATCCTCATTGTATTCCCTGTGAATGTGTTGACAAGATATCATATTAAAAGCTTATTTGAGATTTAGCATGTCAATAAGAATGTTTTGTAGAGCAATGGCATGACATTGATTAACAACATTGAACCAGTTTATGATGATTTGTGAATCTCCATAAATCTGAATAGATAAGCAGTTATGTCCAAGGGAAAAATGCAGTAGGTGTCTAAGTGTAAGGAGCTCAGTGTAATTATTAGATCTATATCCCAAACCCAGTTTGACTTTGTAAGAATGTGTTTCAGAGATATATGGGTAGAACCCCCCCACCCCCCCCCCCCCCCCCACATCCATGAGGCCTGTGTTGCTTCGTCGAAAAAGGCCCATGGCTGAGACTTATCAATGTTCTCGGGGCTTGATATAGAGCGAGTGCAAGGAGGCAAGTCCTCTCGGATATCATGGAAAGTAGTCAGGGCTTGTACAAAGAGTAGATGCCAATTGACAGGCTGGTTTTTGAAAATGAAACAATTTTGCCCAAGCCATATAGACAAGTAGAGAATGAGAGGAAGGCATTGCTCTTTATGCTTTTGATGTGCAGATGTCTAGAATTCCAGGCATGAATATTAGAAGGTCCCTGCCATATGTTCCTGATAGTGAGCTGCTAGGTGATTTCTTACCAAAAGTGGGAGACTTGTGTACAGTGTAGAAATAAATGCTCATTAGAAATAAATTCTCATTAGACTCAAATGCCTGTTTGCATAGCACACATCTGCTTGGCCTGTAGACAGATCGATGCATGAGCACCTCTCCCGTGGGGGTCTTGTTGTTCAAAACAAACCACATGAATAGTTGAGTTCATGGGGGTGATTTTAACCTCCATAATTGCTGCCACCAGTTCTGCGGATGGAGAGGTTTTTGAGCCTGTAAAAGATGTAGGTATCCTAGCTTAGGGCTATAAATCTCGTGCGCAATAGGGGTCCAAACAAGGGCATCGGGTTCCTGAATGAGTAGAATATGAGCCTCCTGAAGAGCCCTTATGAAAAAATCCATGCTTGTTGCCACTGTTAAGGGATATCCAAATCATGAGCTGATCTCCACTGTTGTCTGAGGAAAATGCGGGGGTCAGGATCTGCAATATGTGCTAATGTCTTGACCTCTCTACGATTTAGGAAGAGTATGAGCTCCAGAGGAAGAATATATAGGTTGTTGCCCCCTCTCCACGGGTCAATGCCAATTCTTACCGACTGTCCATTGTTTATGCACCATGCTAGGTCACCTCTGATAAAAGGCATTGTTTGTATTATGGATTTCCAATCAATAGAGATGCCTCCTCTAGGCAAGGTTTGTTTTCTCGCCCAGTCCAAGATCTGTAGCAGCCAAATGTAGTAGTGAAATTTTACTATAGTCCAACGATTGTTTGCAGTGAGGAGAGTCCAACTCATCTTAGCAGCTAGGGATTTTGCAAAGGTGGGCAACTCCTTTATCCCCTAGCCCCCCCACTTCTTGGGTAGGGCAATGGATTTCCAAGACACCCAAGCAAAAATTTTACCTTCCTTATGCCCCTTCCAAAGGTATCAGCTGCAAAGTTGTTGTAGTATGCTGAGAATTCCCCGAGGAATCCATGCAAGGGACATCCAGTATATAGGGGTGGCTTCCAGGACTGACTTGATCAGGACCAGCCGCCCTGCTCTGGAGAGCAGCCTATGGTTCCAACTTTTTAATCTTTTTTCCAGCTTAACTACTAGCCAGATCGAGTCCGTTATCCTGTAGCAATTTTGTTTTATCTGGAACCCCAGATATTTGAGACCTTCGGAGAGATTATGAGAAGTGTATTGAAAATGTAGATTGTTCATTCGAGCTTCAAGATGGGTAATGCAAGATTGGGTTATAGTAGATTTTGGCTGATTGACAGACATGCCAATAGAAAATTCAAAGAGGTTGAGGATCTCATGGAAAGTGATCGAGTCCCTGGTACTACCATTTAAGAAAATCAGGACATCATCAACAAAGAGTAGGTGGGCGAGGTATAGAAGGTTAGTCATTTTGAGGCCCTGTAGTCGACCTTCCCTCTTTGTAGAGGCGATGAGTCTACTGAGTTCCTCCATCACCAAGAGGAATAACAGGGGGGACAGGGGGCAACCCTGTCTTAATCCTTATTCAGAATGAAAGAAAGGTGTGGCTGACCCATTGATTAGAATGCTATAGGAGACAGAGTTTATGCAGCAAATGAACCAGTTTATGAATTCAATAGGGAAACCTAAATGAATGAGGATCATCTTAATGTAGAGCCATGATACATGATCAAAAGCTTTTACAAGTCGATCTTGAGGATGATGACTTCAGGGCTTTTGAATTTATGGAATGAATGGCTTCCTGAGTGGTTCCAATGGCTTCATGGACCTGCCTCTTGTGGAGGAAAGCAAATTGTTCAGGGGAGATGTGTTGAGATAGGATGGGGCGAAGCCTATTAGCTATGATTTTGTATAGAGTATTGCAGAGGGATATAGGCCAAAAGTCATTGAAAGAGTTCAGGAAGTCTGATTTCGGGATGAGTGTTATGAAAGTGGAGTTTATAGCCTCATACATTCTTCCTGACAGCCTGCATTCTTCTACTATACTGGGGAGGTCATTGCCAGTGATGTCAAAGAAGGCCAGATAGAATTCAATAGGCCATCCATCTGATTCAGGGCTCTTGTCCTTTTGGAACCACTTGAGAGTTTGCTCCAACTCTTCAATAGTGACAGGATTAGAGAGCTCATCTACAGATTCTTGATCTACAAATCGATGGAAATGCCTTGCAACACAAATGATCTCAGCCAAATTGCATCCAGGAGGTTCTTTGAATAGGTGTTGAAAATGTGCAATGCCCAGCTGTGAGAGCTGATGAAAAGTGTGGGTAGTGCCTCCTTCCTGAGTGGGCAATTCCAAGATAGTGTTAGCAACTTTCCTACCTTTGGCGAAATTTTGAAAATACTTGGAGTTTTCGTCTCCTGCCTTGAGCCAGATGGCCCGACTCTTTAGTCTCCATGTTTCCTCCTGATCCTTTAGAATCTTTACTCGTTTGTTCTCTAGGTCAATCAAGTGGTCTTTGTCCTCAGGATTGATCTAACCCCTACTATTTTCATCATTGAGGCCCGCAAGGTTAGCTTCCACTAAAATGAGGGTTTGGTTATCCTTCAAGTTTTTTTTCTTTGGTCCACTTAATGGTGTGCTTTTTTAGCTGAAGGAGTTTTTGACAGAAGCCCACCGCCTTGGAGTGATGCAGGGGGGATGAGTTTTGAGCCCAATGAGTCTTAACCATCTCAATGAAGCCTGAATCCTGTAACCATACAAAATTAAACTTTAAGGGAGCCCGAGGTTTGATGGGAGGTCCGGTAATTTCCAAATAGATGGGGGAGTGATCAAATATGCCCCTAGATCCGACCCATTTCCTATAATGAGATAGAAGCTGGAGTAATTGGGCCTTTATGACAAACCTGTCAAGTCTCTTGGCTAAGGCTACCTCCCCAATCCTTCTATTCCTCCAAGTAGGCAGGGGCTTTATCATGGGCACATCAATAAGTTGTGCCTGGTCGAGGAGAGATCCCATGAATTCTGAGAGAGGGTCAATCTGAGCGGTTGTGCCCCATGACTCACTGTATCCAATGGAGAAATTAAGATGCCCTCCTAGTATGAGATTGTTGAACGAGGTCAGAGATAGTTTAGAGAGGTGCTTCCAGAAGACCTCTCTTCCTTGGCAAGGCCCATATACATTTAAGACCCTGAGCTCCTTACCCAATTCAACAGAATAGAGATTCATTCCCAAAAAAACCTTTCCTCCCCAGGTCGCAATGGGTTTTATAGAGCAAGGGTTGTATCCAATAGCCAACCCCCCAGAGCGTCCCATAACATCAATAACAGTGAAAATCCATCCAGGGCAGATGGACTGTAGTGAATTAGAGATAAGCAAAGCTTCCCCTAGGGTTTCTTGAAGAAGAATAATGTCAATCGGCTCCATGGAAAATAGTCTGCGAAGGGCTAACTTTTTGGGCAAGTTAGCCATTCCCCTACAGTTGAGATAGAGGCATTTCATGGGGGAACCAATGCAAGGGTTGTCTTTGCTCTAAGGACCCAATCGATAGATGATTGTCGACTAGAGAGGACTTCAGCCCCTGTACGGAGTATAGCATGGAAGAGGTATGATTTGCGACCGCGGGATGGCCTAGTCAAGGAATTGGATGGGGCGAGACCCAAGTCCGAAGGGGGGAGGGAGATCCAAAATGGAGTTCTTGATCTAAGATTGTAGTGGAACGAGGGTTCCTCAGGGGATGAGGGGGGCGAAGGTTGAGTCACAGGATGAATGGAGGGGGGGGTTGTGGAATCAACCAAGTGGTGGGGAAGAGGGATGCAAAATATGGATGCCGAAGTGGAGAAGTTATGAGATTGTAATGCAGATTTATGCAGACCAGTTGATAAATTAACATTAGAAAGAGATGGAGATAGGGGAAGAGGAGTACCCGCTGATTGAGCCGCTTCCGCCGCTGCTCATGCATGAGTAAATGGTGGGGATGGGGGACCAGTGGATGTACTCTTTGCTTGATTCACAGGCTTGGATGGTTTTTCCATGCAAGATGTGTCTGGAGTTGGCTCTGTGGCCTTCCTGCGATGCATCGGGGTTCCTTGTTCATTTGTCGGACCATGTACAGCTGGTGCCTCTTGTGATTTATTTACCAGAGGACATTCTTTGAAAATATGCCCGACCTTGTGGCATCTGCGACAACAAAATGACACACCCTCATAATCCAGGATATGAACTCTGGTAAAATTCCTCCACTGTAGTGTGATCCTTTCCTCCAATCCTTCCCTATGTCCAGATGAACCAAAATGTGAGCTAAGAAGCGATTTTTGGATTGCACAATGGCTTTGTCGTAGTCCAGATAGGTGCCTAAGGTGTTCCCAATTTTTATGAAGACCTCCTCTGACCAGTACTGCAAGGGTAGCCCCAGTAACCTCACCTAGAGTGGCCCTGGTCTGATTTTCTCTCTCTCAGGATCAAAAAGAGGGCTCCAATGCTTGAGTAACACTGGTGCAATTTCTATATGCCAGAACTGAGCGAGGGCTAAGTTTATGTATTCTTTATTTTTAAAACGAAGGACAAACCAGTCGCGAGCCAGGGTTTGTATCGTTGGCAATTGTTGGAATGTCTGACCCCAAATCTCCTTTATCCAGAGCCCTAATCACTCCACTGTATAGGTCCGGCCTCAAACCCTGCCCACTAAAACCTTGCTGGAATTGTCCGCAATATCACCCATGGCAAGGCTTTCACCGAACTTGATGGTGTAGTCTTTGCCAAAGACCTTTATACACTTTGAATTCTTCTTCCCTGTGCGCAGAGCAGTTGGATGTGATTGCAGATGGTCAACCGGGGTATTTGTCTCTACGGATGGGTCCTTAGATTGTACCCTAACCACCGGAGTGATGAAACATCTAGAGGGTGTCTCTGATTCCAAAAGTGCGCTACCAGCACCTGTGGTATCTGCAGCTAGCTTTGAGGGAAAGTCCGAACACGTCTGAGGAATAGGGTTAGGGTTAGGGTTTTGCTGATAGCAAAAGTCAGAGGGAGGGGCGGGATCGAATAGCGGGAATGAGCAGGAGGCGAAAAGATTAAGGGTAGTGGGGGACAGGGGTGGGCAATCCAAACCAAGCGAATCTATGGAGAGGGATCCGAGATAAGGGGAGTTGTCGACATTCCCAGGCAAGGTGACAAATGGCGCCGGATGCGAGCAGGACGGGGTCGAGGAAGCGACAACCGACTTCTGAACATGGTTTTGAAAAATGACCTGGTCGTAAAACGGATCCGGAGAATAATCAACAACATCGAGGTCCATTCCGTCAATGATTAACCGTGGAAAATGACAGGTGCAGGCAGGGACCGGAGCTGAGGGTTGTCAAGTTGACCGTAATGGTTGAGCTTCAGGGTTAACCAGAGTTCACAATGAAAGCAGGGCTAGGATTGCAGAGCTCCATCCTCGAAGCTTCTCCCTTGCATCATGGTATTATCATTCCCCATGTTACTCTTGGACTCAAAGACAAACTCTTTTTTAAATAATAATAAAAAACATTTTTTATTTTTGTGTTTATTATTTTTTAATATTTACACCATAGATAAA
>APFE030447692.1:45872-56247 GCA_000404065.3 Pinus taeda
TAAGCATGTGCAAATACATTTTTTAACTGACCATAAAATACAAAGAAAATTAGGCAAGTCAATTTAAAAGATGATATTGAAACATATTTAGATATATAAATTTTTTTAAATTGAAAAATCTCTTTAAAAAAATTGAGATTGTTTAATTAATAACTTAAAAAAGAAAGCTTACCCTACTAAGTGTTAAATTAGCAAATACCTGCTTCTTTACTCAAAATAATAATAATGATAATACCAAAATTAATAAAATAAATCACTAATATTATTACTATGAGCAATAAATATTTCTTATTTTTTTCTTCTCCAAATACAATGCAATAAAATGAAATGGAACAAGTGAATCAATTAAATAAAATGCATACTCATGTATTATTATAATTTTGCATCAAAACTCATTTAAAGATTTTACATCAAAATCCATTTAAAAGCATTCCAACGCTAGCACTAATAATAATATATATTATATAAAATAATAGACTACTATATATATATATATATATATATAATTGTAGGTGAGAAAACTTGGTGTTCAATTCTAAATGAATTTATCTAAATGGTTCAAGAAAACATAGTTGATCTACCTTTACAAATAAAAGGAAGAGAAGCAATCGCCCCCACTTCGTCTCCACTAGCAAATCATCTATATAAATAATTATATTTTAATTCCATGCACAAACTTAGTATATCTTTCATCTATATAAGTAATTGTATATTTTTATTCCATGCAAAAACTTAGTATCTCTAATAATGTTTTGTAAAAAATGTTCAATTATTATTCTTTTTATCTATATATGTTTGATGATTACATTTTTTAATTCTATACACAAACTTTTACCAAAAAACTACATCATGTAAGCAATAAAATGTTTCTAAGCAGTGAGGAAAACCAATATCTGCAACCTATTGTGCATAACGTTTTAAGATCTAGGATTTATAGTGTATACCTTAAACATGAATAAGGTTTTAACGGAACATATAAAATTGTTACACTCAATCAAAACACAAAGGTGAATGTAATATCAAAAGAATTTAGAGATTATTATTTCTGAAGGTGGTTTCAAACCTTTAAAGCTACATGAAAATGAGTTAATGTGAATCTCAATGTGTAGAAACTAACTATTTTGTAACTTTTTTCATATAGTCTGAAGAGAGCTTAATGGAAACTCCTCAAAGTTCTTTTTTCATATAGTTTTTATGAGTCCGAAAAAGTGATAAAAGTTTACTCGGTAACTTATTCTCATGTATTTACGAGCACAAGAAGGAACAAAGACTAAGCTTGAGATATGTTTCATTTTTACACAAGCTTGAAACAAAAAGAAAAGTTTGCTTGAGATAGGTTTCATTTTTACAAAATCTTGAAACAAAGAGAAAATTGTGGTTGAGAAGGTTACCATGCCCCCAGCATGACCTACAGAGGCTAGTGGCTTAATTCTAGCATGGTGATCAGAGACGCATGTCCCCCAAACCTTATGGAGGGATGTTTGTTTCATTTTTTAACGAGCTTGACATAGGAAAGGAAATATGCTCCTAACACCTTGATCATGGATTCCAAGAGGACAAAGCTATAGAAGGAATACATGTCAAGGGACACACCTTGATCATGGCTTCCAAGAGGTATTCATCAGACAGAAGAACAAATCTATGGAAGGACAACACATCAAGGGACTCAATAGGGGTAGGAATATCAGGTTCCAATGTCCCCATTGAAAGGTTCACCATGTCAACTACAAGTCTAAGTCAAAAAAAGTCGAGCATACAGTGAGAAGCTCTCTTCATTGGTAAGTGAAGGAATGGGATAGGTTGCCACATAATTAACCTTTGGTGGGGTAGATACCACTTGCATATAGGGAAGTTTCAGGGAGGTTAGATGGTTGGTAGGACCAACAAATGAAAGTTGGTCAATAATCATAATGTTTCCATTATGAGGGAAAGACATCATGCAAAAGAGTGTGGACATGATAACTTTCATGGCATAGACACAGTCTCATCCAAGGAGAAAATTAAAATCCAAGGGACCTTGGACTAGCATAACATCAATACAAATATTTTTTCCTTCTAAGGCAATGGGCAACTGAGGAAGGATCCCTAAAGTTTCATTGGCTCTTCTGTTAAAAGCCAAGATAATTTTCATAACTCACACAAGTTGAGGTGAACCCAAATCTTGTCAAGTGATTGAGGAGAGAATACTAACGGAAGCACCTTCATCTATAATATTGTGATGCATGTTCTTATCACAAGCTTTCACAATGATTTGGAAAGGGATGTAAGAAGGGAGACAAAGCCCTACCAGTCTATTCCAATCAAAATAAATGACCTTAGTACTTGGAAGGGGTTCCATTGAAATGGGTGAAATTCCCCATTGTGTGGTGGAATTTGAATCAACAAGAAGAACCTAAGTGATATTAACTTTACTCTGTAAATGGAGAGTGGGATCGATCAATGAGAAAATTGGATTGACCACTTCATCAACCAATGGTTGATCAACTTGAGTGATATATGTTTCACTGTTTAAGGGAAGAGTGGGATTGACCGAACATGGAATCAAGTCGATCACTTCATCAATTGACTGTAGGTTAGTAGAAAGTTTATGGTAACAAGTTAGAAGTTGTTGTTGAGAAACAGTAAGGTTTTTCCAATAAATTTGAGGCTTCATCCATATGAGGGAAAATGAGAGTTTGATGACTCCCTTCGCATAACCTACAAGAAAACCTGACTTTACCCTTTTCCCTGCAACCTTATAATCACATGTTGATGGAACAACAGTAAGTTGATGAGAACCTTTGGACCGCACTTTTAAGACGTTACAAATACTAGGACAATCAATTAGAGAGTGGTCACCCTTACAAAGCTTGCAAGGGAATTTTAGCTTGTGATGTATGATGGAGAGTTCCTCAAAATTATCAACACTCACAACAATGGTTTGTTGGTTGTCCCCTTTTTCATCTTGCTTCTTCTTCTTCTTCCTTTTCTTCTTCTTCTTAGTTTCCTGGTTACTAGCATTAAGAATTTCACTAGGCAAAGAAGAAGAAAGGGAATAAGACATGGTGGGTGAAGAAGGTAAAGGGTCAACATGACATTGGTATTGTTGAGGTGGAGAACACGGTTGACGTGAAGTAGCTTGGGTATTTGGGACCAACGAAGTTGAAAAAAACCATACCAGTAAACCTATCATGAATTTGGGAAGGGACAACGTAGCCAAGTAAGGAGAGCCAATATTTCCAAAGCAAGAAAAAGGACTAGGATCCTTGTTAAAAGGGGTTCCTTGATTGGAAAAATATGAAATCGATGTCATCATATTCAACCTAAGGTATACTAAGTGGTAAAAACAAATAACACATGCTAATAAATCTAAGGAAGAAAACCACACAAACAAATATAATAAACTTTTCGTAATGAATCACTAGTTTGTGATGAAATACAACATCACAAAGATCAATATGAAAAGTGGTTGAGATAGAGTGAGTGGAACCAATTACGCTAGAAACCTACTTAATGGTCACAACCCAGTGCAAGTAACTTCACATATAACAAATCACCCTCCAAGAAGGCCCAAGTGAGTATAGCCAATGTCTACTCTAGGTATAGCAAGGACTCCCCCCTCGTTGTCACCTTAGGTAATAGCCCTAATATTATGTTCACTAAGGTTACCAAGTACAATCACTTGGCATGGGGGGTAGTTATAAGTTGGGTATACACACAAGGGCAAAGTAACAAAGCTCAATCCCCTTGGAAGATCCCTCAAAACTAGGTAGTCCTTTCAAGTGATCCAAGTAAGTACCTTTCAACACCATTTGTAATACATACACACCAATGCTACTATAATCAATAAAGCAAGGTCGATTAATTCAATGGGCCTGATATGACCTCGTGTTTGACTTTGGTATAATAGGATATTCCCAAAGAAATTGTAGCAAATAGATTTCTACTCCCTATCACAAGATACTAGTGTTTTTTTTCCAGCTTTGGATCGTTTATTTTCACACCTAATCCAAAGCCCTACACTTAAACTAACATAGATATAGCTACCATAGAAATATAAAAATTTTTGATTAGTTTTATTAAGCATTGATTTTAAGTTGATGTTTACTCAAGAGGGTCCACAGAGATGAAATCAATGATACTATGAATTGACTCCAAATCTAATGCAACGAATATGAAAATGTAAGCTTTATCAGTTTGATGAATACTAACTATAGTAAGGAGTGAGAGGTTTCAAGAACATAAATAAGTGTAACATTCAAAGCAAGAAGCATGAACCATTTTTTTAATGCAAATAAAAAAAACTGCGAGATACACGATTCTTAATTTTTTTTAAATGCAACTTACTTTGCTTAAAAATACAAGCTAAAAAATACTTCACCCATGAATTAACAGACAAGATTTTACTTTTTGAAAAGCAAATATTCTATGGAAAGGAATAAGATATCTTTTCAAAAAACACTCCAACAAAAAAATCTTTGACAAAGTAATTCCAATGCAAAAGAAGAGTGTAAATACTTCAATTAGAAAATAAAAATTAATTACATCACAACCTAAATGAAAATGGAAACTTTTCACGACCAAAAATATTTTCCACCATAAGCTAACATACAAAACAAAACAAAAAATTTTGATCATAGCAGACTGGTAACTGACCCAGAAACCAAAAAAATCTTTAAATCGAAGATCAAACAAAGAAAGACTCAGAAAAATTTATATTTTTCTTCAACCGTCGAGGTCAAAAGTACACACCAGTGTGATAGTCACAGTTGTTAAGAAGAAAAGTGTGATGGAATCACACTATCTCTCGCAGTAAGGTGCAATGGGCGCAAAAACTCAGAAAAGAAAAAATTAAAAAGTTCAAAAGATCTCACAGATTTTGGTTTTCAAAATTAATAAGGGTTGACCAGAGACTCAAAACAAAATTTAACTTTTCTCTTAAAACAAGGAAAAATGAGGAACAGCTCATTCCCAGCAGAGTCACCAATTTGTTAGGCGAATAAACCTTATCTTGTGGATGGGACAAATCTCCCTAGACTTGGGAACCAAGTCTAAAAACAAACGAAGAAACACATAAAACTTTCTCTAGGTTCATCAATACTAAATTATAGATGCAATCAAAGGAATGAATAATCCATACCATTTTTATCGAAATGTTTGATGATGATCCTCGTTATTGCTGGACATAGCTTTCAATATCATCTTTGATGCTCTGAATTAAGACTTGCAGAAGATGCCAACAAACAAATAATCAAAGCACATGATTTACAAATAATTCAATATAACCCATACAAGTGATCAAGGAATCTTGTACCAAACATTATAACAATGGACAATGATTGTGAGAAAGAAATATAGTTTGTATTAAATTGAATAAAATGAGAATGACAACCAAGCCTTGATGTTGAAAGCCTCCTTCCAATGATCCTCAATCTAAACCTCACAATCAAAAAGTCTCCAACTGATATTCAGACAACATGTAATTATAGCTCAAGAGTCAGGAATGGAAACCCAGTTCTCTTTGAGTGCATTGAACTTATAGGGAAAGAGTGGAAGTTGAGGTCCATTAAGGAAGGGGTGAGATCCATAATGGAGGGAATGAGATCCATAATGGAAGGAATGAGATCTAGGATAGGAGGAACTCGAGCCCAATCTCCACCGCGGTAGGATAGGAGGAATGAGATCAATGGTATCATAGTGGTCTAATTTTTCTCTATTTTTCTTTGCATGTCCCCAATGAGGTCAGGATATAAGGAGTTAGGGCTTGAACTGGTCGAACCTATGCAAGACCAGCCTCACAAATCTCGACGGCCTCCCATGACGGATGAAAAGAAAGACGAGGGGGCAAGAGATCCTATCAAAATCTTTCTCGAAGAAGCCCTTGAGCAACAAAGGAACACAACAAATTACAGAGATAACCATAAGCACAAAGATGCAATGGAAATAATACTTCATTTCATTAATGTAAAATACTGAGATATTCTTACAAACAGAAAATGGAAATAAACAACTAGGGCGATGGTAGCTTATCTCTGAGAAGATATGTCATAGCTACATGCCTCTGAACTGTGTTACAATGAGGCTCGAAGGCCTATTTATTGTTGAGAAATAATGTAAAACCCTAAACATCCAAAAACCTAACCCTAGAAGATGAAATGCCAAACTATGGGCCCTGTTTGGGTAAATCGGTACATCAACTTCCCGGGGTCGTAACTTTGGCATATGATCTCCATTTGACGTGTACAATATCTTGTTAGAAATATATATCCGAGAAATAAAACTTTGGGAAGAGCAACATCGGTCCATGGACCCATGTTGTTTCCAGTTTTCCCAAAAAACATCGTTTAGGGCCTCAAAATGGATCTGGAAGTTCAGGACCTGAAAAAATGCTAAAAATAGTAAACTATGCTGCAATGAAGGAAACTGAAAAGCTGAAAGAAACAATGGTGGGGGTCCAAGTGGAATTGGTGGGTGGCCACCAATATCCACCTGGATCATAACACAAGTGAGTGTCGGGGCAAGCAGTCACTAGTGGCTGAGCTAAAGGTTTCAAAATCAGATGCATGTTCCGACTCTGAGTCAAAACCTGACAAGGGGAATGACAAAGGGAAGTAGATTATCGATGTGGAGCCCAATGCCACCGTTGCCACCATGAAGATCCAAAAGGAGGAACCTGAAGATCTAGAGGAGGAGGAGCGTCTCTTGCACTCCCAGATGTGGGTAAAGGGATCTCTGCTACAGTTCATTGTCGATAGCGGGAGTCAAAAGAACCTCATTTCAGTAGAGGTCATGAAGCGGCTGGGCTTAACGACCACAACACATCCACAACCATACACCATTGGGTGGCTTCACCAAGGACGGGATCTTCGCGTGAGCTAGCAATTTCGCCTTCCATACAACATCAATCCCTTCACGGATGAGGTATTGTGTGAAATTGCTCCCCTTGAGTTTGTGATGTATTATTAGGACAACCATACTTGTGGAAGCGACATGTTGTGTATGAATCAAGGCCCCGTGTTGTTATTATTACTTTGGGAAATAAGTTGTACATGATACCGGAGGTAGCACCGCCTACCGCCATCTCTTTGTTTACTACAAAACAATGCAATAAGCTCATTTCCAAAACTGGGAAATTTGTTTTCTTGATAATACACCCTCAAGGAAAGAAGAAGACAATGGCCATGACCCTGAGATAGGGCCCCTCCGCACGAAAACTATAGATGGACAAGGTCATGGAGGAGTACGAGGACATCTTCACCTCCCCCACAGGGGTTCCTCTACACTGTCAGGTCAAGCACTCCATCGATTTGACCCCATGTGCGTTGTTGCCCAATGGACCAATCTATCGGTGCTCCGTTTTGGAGAACGATGAAATCAAGAGGCAGATTCAGGAGCTTCTACAAAAAGGTCACATCCATCCGAGTTCATTGCAGTGTGGGAGCCCGATCGTGTTGGTACAGAAGAAGGATGGGACTTGGAGACTCTGTATTGACTATCAGGCGCTGAACAAGATCACTGTCCATAATAGGTACTCAATCCTATGGATTGATGACCTCCTGGACCAACTGAAGGGGGAAAAATATTTCAGCAAGATTGATTTGAAGTTAGGATATCACCAGGTACCAATCGAACCCTCTGATGTGTAGAAGATTGCCTTCAAAGCCAAGGAGGGCCTTTTTGAATGGTTGGTTATGCCTTTCGGATTGACGAATGCTCTTGCAAACTTCATGAGGCTAGTGGATGACATCTTGCAGCCATACACCAACTCATTTGTAGTGGTATACTTGGATGACATCCTGATATTTAGCCAGAGTTGGGAAGAGCACCTCCACCACTTCTGACAGGTTCTCTAAACATTGCAACAACACAAGGTATGTGCCAATTTGGAGAAATGCACTTTTGGCATGACCCACGTTTAGTATCTGGGATACATCATTGATGAACAGGGGGTGCATGTGGATCCAGCCAAGATCCAAGTTATTTGGGATTGGCCCTCTCCAACCACTCTAACAGAGCTCCCCAAATTTCTAGGTCTTGCCAACTTCTACCGCAGGTTTATGTTGGGATTTTCTCATATCACTTGGCCCTTGAGTCAAGTCACCAAGGGAGGAGTGAAAGAAAAATTCTTTTGGTCTGAATCTCAATAGAAGGCATTCATAGAGTTGAAACATCACCTCTACTCGGCACTAGTGTGCGCATTGCCAGACTTGGAACAACCATTCGAGGTCGAGACAGATGCCTCTGACTATGCTATTATGGCATTCCTTACTCAACATGGGCATCCAGTGGCATATCATAGCGAGACACTTTCAGACACAGTTCGGAAGTATCCCACTGAGGACAAAGAGATGTATTCCATTGTGTAGGCCTACCGACAATGGAAACATTACATTTTGGGGAAGGAAACAGTGATCCACACAGACCATCGACCCCTGCAATTCATACAGACCCAAGGGAAATTGCAAAATGATTGCCATCAGAAGTGGTCCACATACTTGCAACAGTTCCATTTGAATATCAAGTATAAGAAGGGCAGCACCAATAGTATTGTAGATTTCCTCAGCCAACCATCGATCATGGTGTTAACCGCCGTGCTCAACTCTTGTGGGCACGAGACTTCTGATTGGCCACTTCTCTACAAAAGTGACCAAGAATTCTGCCACACATACCAAACACTTTTGGAGGGTCATCATGTTCCAGATTTTCACCTCCAGGATGCCCTATTATGCCACCAGGGTCACCTTTGTGTTCCTTCAAGCGAGCGTGCCAAGATGATTTGGGAAGCACACTACAGTCGGGTTGCTGCGCATTTTGGGGTCGAGAAAACAGTGGCAGTACTGCAGAAGTATTTCTATTGGCCGAATCTTCGACAGGATGTCGCAAAGTACATCAGAGCATGCATTGCCAGTGCCATTGCCAAACCGACCATCAAGAAGCAAGGCCTCTATACCCCGCTACCTACCCCTAGTAGACCTTGGGAATCCATCTCCATGGATTACATGTCATACCTTCCTTCCACTAAGCATGGAAACGGATGTGTTTTTGTGGTCGTCGATAGGTTCTCGAAGATGGCCATCATGGTAGCTTGTAAGAAGAATATCACAGTTGAAGCCACTGCTAAACTCTTCTTTGAACGAGTGTGGGTACACTTTGGGATCCCACTGTCTATCATCTCAGATCGGGACAACAGGTTCCTCAGTACATTTTGGTCCAGTCTCTGGTCGATGCTGGACACCAAACTCACTAGACAAAAGTTGTTAATAGGATGACATTTTAGAGAAATCAAATGCCAAGTACAAGCAGCAACATGATCAACATCGGGTACCACACAAGTTTCAGGTGGGTGACAAAGTTAGTTGCATTTGCAAAAGGAACGCCTTACCGGAGCCTATCAGAAACTCAAACCACTATAATATGGTCCTTACACCATTACCAAGGTTGTGGGAGATAATGCATTTGAGCTTAGCATTCCCCCATTACTTGGCCTGCACCCAATGTTCAATGTGGGCCGCCTTCAGCGATACTTTCCACCATTACTAGACACATCTGACATTGCAGAACAACTCACACCGATAGAGTTAAATCCAGATTGCATGGAACAAGTTGCAACTGATCGGATCATGGACACACAGATAAAGCACACTTTCTAGCAGAATATCCAACTATATCGAGCTGTTAAAGTAGACCAACTCCTTCACTAGGAAAAGTGGCTCACCAGGGACCAAGTTCAGCAAAAGTTTCCTCATCTCATGGAGGAACTCAGCGCAATGGGGACCATTGCTTCCTAAGGGGGGAGGAATGATCCAAGTGGATATTGGTGGCCACCCACCAAGTACTCAGACCCCCACCATTGTTTCTTTCAACTTTTCATTTTCCTTAATTGTAGCACAACTTACTATTTTTATCATTTTCAGGTCCTGAACTTCTGGAGTAGTTTTGAGGCCCCAAAGTTGTAGTTCTCAGATAGATCTTTCTAACGAGATGTCACACGGAATGAGTCAAGGTTGAGGACAAGATAAACCTTCCTAGTATCTAAAGATATCTAGTGACAGGCAAGCCAATCAAAAACTATCTTTCTCTAAATATGCAATTAAAAACAAAGGCAAACAGGTGTTTTAGGCCTACCTTGGGTCCAATGCAAGTTTGTGGAAGCATCGCTCCCTCGCTCCAAATGAGCTTCCTTGAAGTAAGTCTGCAAACACAAACAAGAAAACAAATTAAATAGCACCTGAAAAGCCAATATCATAAAGCATATTCATCATAATGATCAAGGAGATTATGAAACAAACCACATAAAACAATTTGTTGAGAAAAATGAATCTGATTGTATTAATTCAAATGAAAGAAGAACTTTACAACCTGTGCCTTGATGCTGTACAAGCTCCTCCCAGGGTCC
>APFE030447710.1:0-30366 GCA_000404065.3 Pinus taeda
TTACGGTGAGACTTTAATTTACATGAACATTATCCACATCAAATTTATATCAAACTAGTTTTAGAGTGTAGGACTTTTAATTGATATAATAGGATCATCCTTCACTTTCAATAAGTATCTAGATTAATCTTATCTTTTCAAAATATAAAGAAATATTTTTAGAGTTAAAGGAAAATCATACTAAAAGATGAAAAAAGTGCAATAGTAAATGTTTTAATATAAAAAGTTAAAATTTTGAATTAAGATGCATACAAACATGATAAAATGATTAAGTAACAACTCTATTTAGGCAATAACAACATGAACTTGATTAACAATCAACTTATTCACATAATTAGGGTTGCCACTCATCCTCTCATAATGTATTACAAATTATATTAGTCTTATTCATCAAAACTTAAAATGTATAACACATTCTCTATTTTAGCAATTCACGAAAATTCACAACTCTTTCTGTATATAACTTCAATAAATTAGAATAAATACTTCAATTAAAAAATATAATTTTATTTATAAAAACTTCGAATAATATAAATAGATTATATTCTTTATACATTTTAATTTAATAATAAGTATGAAAGAATAAGGAATTTAAAATTGTCATTTGTATATATATTTAATAAATTGTAAATATAAAATAATTTAAATACAAATTTAATTTGTAAATGTATTGTAATAAATTAAAAATACCAATGTTTACATGTTTTAATCTATTATACATATACATTAGTTCAAGTTAAAAATATTTATCAATCTGTTATTCATACATATGTTCAATTTAAAAATATTTATAATATATTTTTTCATAATATGAAAATGAAAATTTTTTTATAGCCTACGTTCTTCAAACGTGAAGAATAACAAATCCACACAAGAAGAAATATTTATAAGATACCTAGCTCCAATGTGAAGAATATCACATCTGCTCAATCAGAAAATATTGATGATATACCTTCCTCAAATGTAAATGAGGCATATTGCTAAGAATCTCACCAAAGCCCAACAACTTCTTCATGAATTGTGGGGTTTACATTGTGAAGTTTGAAGATCATTAATTCAGTAATCTGATTTTTCATTTCGGTGGAACTTTTGGGAAAAATGAAAAAATAACATTCCCTTGACTCTGGCCAAAGATTTACATTGGATGCTTATTGTCCCTCTTACAATAAAATGCATGTCAGTGGTTGGAACTGCTGCTGCATTTTCATATATTAAAAAATATTATGGTGAAAGTGACCTTAGCTTCATAAACCAATACACATGATATTCTTGGAGTGCGTCATTGGAATTTCGTTGCACATTGATATTTATTCTTCCAACATAATTTAAGTGACAGTTCTAATGATCAAAACCAAAACCAAAGTTGAAACAATAATTCATTCAAAGGACCCACAATATGACTATGTGGGAAGATAGTTCTATTGAGTTATCACTTTTTAAAAGATGGTAGTGACAAGGGTTCTAAGAACATGGGGAAGTTTGGTGTGAGAGGCACCTAACTCTTTCTTTAGGATAGACTCCACATGGAATCCAAAAAGTAATTGGTACCAGAATTGGAGTGTTTGAATTTCTTAATGAGAGGGGACTAATCTGAATGATTTAAAATTGAAGTTTTACTCTTTTTAATTAAGATAAGGTTTTCTTTCTTAGTTGTTGAGTGGGTATTAGTTTTATAAAGGTGTGGTTTGAATTATGAAGAAAGTTGTATTCCTCTTCTACATTGGTTAAAATAGGTGTATTTGTGTATTTTGAAGAGGAATTTTTTATTTTCTTTTACCTAGTTTTAAATCTCATTTTGTGACATACTTGCTCTCTTTAACCTTGAGTCTTAAAGAATTCAATTTACCCTAAGTATCATACTGAAAGTGAATAGAGTTATCTTATGGGTTTTTTTCGAGAAAATGCATTACATGGTCAGAAATATTTGTTCAAAAAAGGAAAAAAAACAGTTCTATAGAAAAAATAAATGAAGAAAACACTTTCATATAACTGTAATATAGATAGTTCGTCCTCTTGAGCATGCTTCTAATGGGGTGGAGAATGTAAAATGTTTATAATTATTGTGAAACACATATGCTATGACATTAGGAAATAATTGGGGATCAAAAAGCTTTCTCAACATTTATACTTCATATTCTTTCTTTTGGATTTTGTCCAAGTTGCATAGAAAGGAAATCAACTTTACAAATATTTATCTCTATATATTTATATAGTTAAATCTTATGGTTTGGATTTGGAATTTAATATTAATTTCTCCAACTTGTCTAAAACATAGTGTGGAAAAAGATGGCTCCTCTACAGTGGTGGAAAAAATGTACACACTGAGAAATGTGAATGGATCAATTATATGTTCATGGACATGAGAACTTGGCTGGTAACAACAATAACAATCTACCCCTAGGTTGTTTGATTATCATTTAAGCCTACACAGGCTAAGACATGACTGTTGGTTTTCCATTGGAGATGGTCTCTCTTACATTCCCACAATGTTACTGGTTCTTTCTTATTTTCATCGAGAGGATATTCTCATAGGTTTCCCTTTCTTCATAGTCGGTGAGCATTAGCTACAATATGTACAATGAAGTATTAAAAATAAAGAAAGAAGAAATCGCATGTCCATACTAGCTATAACTCATCTATTTTGGAAAAAAAATGGAGGTAGTGGTAATGGTACTTGGTTGTAATGTAGTTCGCAAACAAGAGTTATTATAATGGTGCAAGCATGGTTGTGCGCTTAGGTGAGATCTAGGGTGTTTCAGGGAGACCAAATCTTTGACAAATAAGACCCAAAGAAAAATGATTAGGTTGCTTTGGCAATGCATGTCACCAAACTCAAATCCATGGTTGGACAATATCAAGGGTTTGTTCAGGGTGTTTTTAGGGTTAATATAGGTTGTAACTGCAATGATGCAAAGGGTGATAAGATGAAAGGAGGTTGTAGGTATGACAATAATGGAGGAGGAAGTGTTAGATTTCATTGAGGATCCATAGATGACCAATATATTATGACCCATCCTAACACTCTACACTCTTGAAGACATGCCATATCTGTGGAGGAATTCCTACATGGGGTTCATACCATTGGAAGAAGAGTCTATTAAAATCATAGGATAAATAGCATAGGCTCTTTCAAATCACCATAGAGGGGATGGTGACCTAATAGTGGAGGAGGTGAAGAGTTTTGGTGGCATACCTCTCAAAAATTTTAAATGTAGGAAAAATAACTCTATAAAGAAGCTTGATGGTTTCTATTTAGAGGATTTATGGGGTTTAAACCATAATATTGGTGAGTACAAGGGTTTATGTCATTTTAATGCTATATGTATCATCTCATTTATTCTAGATGGACCTATGTTGATGAGCAAAGTTTCTCATGCTTTGCTTCCAACTTCCTTGAATCTCATAGGGTGGGTGAGCTAATGGGATTATGCCTAGAGTTTATTACCCTGAATTAGATTACAACTAAACTATGTACAACAAATTGATATACTAAAATAAAAGAAAATGATCTACAACAAAGAAACAAATAAAAGAAAAGGGATATAAACAATATGTACATTATGTAGAGTAAAGAAATTGGAATTTGGACAATGCCCTGAAAACAAGCTAATAAATGAAATTATAAGAATATTTTATGTTGAAATTATTTTAGCCATAAGGCCGCACAAGTATGTCTTGAAATATGACATAGATTAATTGAAATTTTTAGCCAATAATGTCAGAAAATATGCTCATAAAATTTAACAACATAAAGTAAAAATTTTGGAGATATATGCCAAAAGGATATGGCTTGCCAAATGTTGATGTTATTAATGAAAACATGAGTACACCATATGATTTTGGCTGACACCTTTCAGAATCTAGACCATAAGTCAATTATGAAATGTCGAAGATGTAAAAAGACTCATATATAGACACTTGAATTCCAAAAATTGTATAAGATAATGTAGTTGGGCAACTTGGACTCTTTTGATAAGATTGAATCAACAATATATTCTGCAAAAAAATGCATTAGTTAACACTAAAATAAAAAATACCAAACCTTCTAACAACTCAAATTAATGCAAGAAATCAAAAGAAACCTAGGTTAGGTTATTGACAGGAGGCATTGAGGTTGGTAGTTGAGTCATGGGAGGTATCCACCCTTGAGTAGAACTATTCCATTAAGGAGACTGCTTCTGAAATGATTCGTAGGGAGGGATGACAAAATTGCTTGGTTACTTCCACAAGGTAGGCATGGACCAAGGTGAAGGAACAAGTGGGCACCATCGTTGAGTTTGAAATTATGCAGGGTATTATTGAATTATTAAGGAGAGTTAACTTTATGATAAGTTCATGGTTTTGTTGGCCTCTTCCCATGCTCCCATTAGCTCCTTAATAGACATATTTCAATCATGGAAATGAAGAAAATTTATAAGTAGAGTTTTCTTCTTCACAATGTGAAAATATATCTATGTTATTCAATGGACAATCATTTTGATGATGCCTTTTAGTGTACTTAAGACAAAAGATAGCTAATGCGCTTTCTTCTTCCTCTTTTTTTTTTAGCCTAACATGTATTGAGATGCGGGGCTATGGAGTGCAAGATTTATGTCTTAATGTATTCTAACATTCCTATAATTTCATTATTTGTAAGAATAGGGGTAAGAGTAGAAGGAATTACCAAATTGTTTTAGATGTACCTTTCTTTTTGTTCGCCTTGGAATAATATTTTGAAAATTTATTTGATGGTAGCATAATTGAGCTAGTAGGTGTACTTATTGGTTAGGAGATTCAATGTTTCCATAAAATATTCCTTGACCCCTCTCAAAAGAACCAGTTTTAGGGAGTCATCATCTAGGGTGTAGTTTTGTGCTCTCTTGTAAGTTAATTGAAATCTTTCCTCAAAGTCTTTTATGGACTCATTATCTGTCTAGATCATCAAAAGATCTCATCCCTTGTATTTCTGGCTTGACAATAATCCTTATATTTTTAGTTGAATGTTTGTTTCATTTGCTTCCAAGTGGTAAGGTTATTTCCTTCAAGGCTCATGAACCATCTTAAAGCTACATCCTTCAAGGTAGAAGGAAATAACTTGAGTTTCTATTCATCTATAAGATAAAAGCATACCAAAACAAACAAACAAAAATGTGTGGGTCCTAAATGGTTAGTCCATAGGAATGGGGTAGCATAGATGGATTAATGTTCTTCATTCTAGGTTGTTCAATGATCTCCCTAGTAGGAAACTCAGAGACCTTGCAGATATCCATTTTTAGGCATTGTATAATGAGATGGGGAGTTGTCTCCTTTCGAACGTTTTTCAAATGCTCTAGCATGTTCTTCTAGATAAGTCTCAAAGCTCCCTATTGTAAGAGGTAATGTTACAAAATTAGCTAACTATTGTTGGTTTCTACTTGGAGGCTCATAAGTGGGGATATTTGGTCAAACTTTGCTTAGGCTATCTCTAAGTCTAAGAGACATGCATACTTTTTACTCTCTCATTTTTTTTCTTTCTTTTCTATGAAATCTTAACTACTTGATCAGGTGAATAGAGTGGCAATGTCAACCAACTAATACTTTATCAGGTCTAGCTAGGTAGGAGATGAAAAATATCTAAGTGTAGAAATGGAAGTTTTGGGAGATCAAGGAAAACAAAACTACATGAATGAAAGTACTGGAAAGTAAAGCTATGGGAATTTAAACTATATTACTAGTATTCAATAAACTAATCTATGTTGCAAAGAAAACCACCCTAGACTAATGTGCAAAACAAAGTAAAACAATCCACTCAACAAACTAAAATAAGACAATTCTAAAAGAAACCTTATAGTTGTAACAACTTAATTCTTAATCCCTCCTCATTCACTTAATCATTCCAAATAGCTAATTAAGATGCTCTACAAATAACCAAGATGAAATTATGAAGAACCAAGAAAAAATTATGTTCTAAAGTTTGTTCTACAGGAAGTCCTATAATTCTATAGGAAACCTAGAGATGATCTAAATGCAAGAAATAAGTGAAGAAAAGGTGCAATCATGCATGTGATAATAATAATAGCTTATGGAAACCAATATGAATACTCAAAAATTCAAAAATTCCATCCACAATTATTTACATGAATATTAGATTGTGTTAATATTGCTACACAATGAAACTAAATAAGATAGTTTGAAAAAATATATAAAAAATAAGGTACAAACGATATAACAAGGGTCCAAGAGTTCCTGTGTGTAGGCCCTCTCAAAGGTGCTCAAGAACCTCAAACAAAATTAGCTCACAAAACTCATAAAGAGGTTTGTTCTTCCATTAACAACAAAATGTCATTACAAAAGACGAAAATATAGTAACTGAAAATTTGCACAATAATAATACCCTTTTCACCCAAACTCCATAGTATCTATAGGCTAGAACCCTCCTCTTTTTATAAATAATGTGATGGAGTATCTTCCTCAATAATAAGGCTATTTTTGCCCACGGGGCTTTGGATTGATAGTGAATGGGTGCATTGTTAAGGCACTCCTTGCGATAGGTCACCAGTTCAAATCCCGCGTGGGTGCTTAGGTAGTATTATATAGAAAAATAAATAATAAGGCTATTTTTCCCTCAAAAAATCTTTCAAATTATGTTTATTTCCCTTGGGGCTTGTTGCGCAATGACCTTGCTTTTAACTGCTAGTATCCCCAAGTTTATAGTGATCCTATAAACAGGTATTGGCAACCAAGAGGACACAACAACTATCTTAATGGTAGGCTGCTAGAGAAACCTGTTGATCTTCAAAAACCTATCCACATTAGAATACGAAGGCTTTCAAAAGTCACAAAAACCGTTAGTATGGAAAAATATTGTGGGGACACACTTCAACATAAGGAATGAAATATAAATTAACAAAATGCACAATAATCAAGGTTGAAACTACCTACATTACTAGGTTAGGTTATTGATATGCCTTCAGATGTAAAATTTAAGGGCCCATTAGAGCCTCTTTGTTTATAATTATTATCTTAAAAGTTACAGTTTAATATTATAAATTGGTCGAAATTTGTTTTACAATAATAGTAATTATACTCTTACCATGTGTCATGTCTTAATATTAAATAACATAGGTTTTAAATAGTTATTATGGTTCAATTGTCAAAGGAAGAATATCTTTAACACCTAAAATTAGGAATCCTAAAAATAACCTAATCCTCAAAATAATATGTCTTGAGTGTATAATCCAATAAAACCTAATCTAGAAATTCAATCCCAAAGATTTGGGGAGTAGATGTTTTTTTGTTGTTATATTTTAAATTTCACATAAACAATATATAAAATAAAGATATTTTATTAACTTCAAATAAATAAGATATTTATAAAATACATTTCTTTGTACTATAACCTTTATCAAAGGTGTAACACCTTAACTAACTAACTATATATATAAATTAGCACTTTCAAAACATCTCTAATACAATGAGATATCTAAAAGGTTTAAAGAAAAATCAACCAATGTTAATGTTAAGGTATAATACCTTATATATATAGATATATATATTTCAAGTAGTTATTTAAACCAATTTAGATTCATTTTAAATTCAAATTTTACCAAATACCAATAAGGATCAAAACTAGAGTTAATATGGATCTAAGTTGGTGCTCTTGCATTATATAACAAGTTTCCTTAAACCTTTAAACATGCTTTATCATAACAAATATCATGGACAAATACGAGAGTTATGCAATACCATGGGCTTGTAAACCACCATCGCATTATATAACAAATTTCCTTAAACCTTTAAACATGCTTTATCATAACAAATATCATGGACAAATACTAGGGCTATGCAATACCATGGGCTTGTAAACCAGCATCAGCAAATGACTAACTCAAACTTGTACATATAAATTATTTTTTAATTTTAATTATTTAATTTAATGTTAAATATTTTGACTAATCAACATACATTATATAACCATTGTAATAACGGGAGAATTGCCCCCTTGAGTTACGAGAATGGGATGATTTTCCTCCTGTCTTGATGGAATAGGAGGGTTTCTTCCAAGGTCATTGCAATATGAAGAAACAAAAAGAACCTGAGTGGTATCACACTCACTCTCTATGGAAAAGGTACACTTAACTGAAGGTGAAATCGAGTCAACTGTTTCCTCGGCTTGTGATTGGTCGGGTATAGACTCATGGGATACACATTCAGAGAGAATGGGCTTGACAGACGGTTGATTTGGGTCAGTCACTTCATCAACTAGTGAAGGATTAAGGGAGAGTCTCCTATAACCAGATGGAAGTCGTTGCGAAGAAGAAGGATAGTTATCCAACACTTTTTGGGCTTCATCTAGATGGGGACAAAGGTGGATGGGGTGATTTCTTTCACATAATCTATAGAGAAACTTAACTTTACCCTTCTTTCCATGAAATTTACTACCAATACTTGAGATGGTGTGTTACTAGCATGCTCTCCAAAATTTGATGACACAGGATGATGTGAATGAGAAGACCATTCCTCTGAAATCTGAGAAATACCAGAACAATTTTGTAGAAGATGGTCTATCATACAAAGTGTGCAAGGATATCAACGTTTGTGAGGCTTATCAGACAATTTCTCATCAAAATTTGCATTCAAAGCAATGGTTGCTTGGTTGCCCCGCTGCTGAATTTTTTTTTTTCTTCTTCTTCTTATCCACCTGGTTACTAGTGTCAATACTTTCACCAGGTGAAGAGGAAGAAACAACTAACAAAGAAGGTAAAGGGTCAACTTTAGGATCAACTGGAGGTTGATTTTGTCCACTTGTAGGAATATTTAGTTGCGGGGCCAAGGAGGTGGAGAACAACCATACTGGCAAGCTGATGGTAAGTCCCGGAAGGGACAATGTAGCCATATACAGAGCACTAATATTTCTAAAAGGAGGAAAAAGACTAAGATTCCCATCAAAGGAATTCCTTGATCGGTGGAATCCGGAGTTGTTGCCATATGTCTGAACCTAAGATCAACTAAGAGGTGACGTGGAGGATGTTATCCGTGGTCAATTAATTTTATTTTAATCAAAATAACATAACAAAACAAAATAGGGGTAATCTAGGCAAAAGGATTACCAAGTAACTATGAACTTCAATATATCGCCTCAGTAAACCAAGGACTTAACATACATGTAGGAAATCTCCCCAAATGTTGTTTTCGGTGTATCATAGTATACAAGGTGGTCGAATCAATCACCTATGGATGGATAGCAATCTAATGTAGTCCTCCCATATATACCTGAAGGTACATGGAGGCCCAATCCGTGTTAACGTTGTCTAATGCGAAACCACACATTGAGAGCATTCATTTATATTTTTTGTACTATAACACCGCCATATATACCCGAAGGTACGTGGATGAGCTATGATATACTTATGTACATGGAATGAGGTATCACACTTGGAATGTATCACAAACAATTAACGATAGCTGCTATGTTTTACGACGCCAGAACACGTCTCTAGCCTAGAACCTCTAAATGTTATTTATCAGGTGACATTGATTCATTATGTTAATTGAGATAACTTTTAAGTTGATCTTGATTAAGAGTTTGTCTTTTAGGTTCACAGTGTGAAGTATTTAAAATTCCTAGAATGCAACTATGATGAGAAACATTCTTTTCATTTGATTTTGAACAATGAAAACCTTAACCACAAGGGATAGAGCAATCAAAATGTTTAATCAAAGAGCAAAGAGCACATATAATGCAGTTTCCCTATACTATTCCTATAAGCACACGTAAACCTCTAATTGCACAATGCAAGTTTTTCTTTTCAATTCCCTTAATGTTGAGATGAACAAAAGGAAACTAATGCGCATACAATCAATCAATCATTGTACAAGAAACAAAAACTTTACGACAATTCATTTTCGAAAGAAATGAATACTTTACGACACTTTCTTTTCAGAAAAGATTAATTGACTATAAGCTAACTTTGACAATGAATTGATAATGATAAAGAAAACATTTAAGAAACACTAAACAATAAAGGCCAAAGTAGGGCTAGGAAGAGAAATACAAGCTGATTTTAGAACCAAAAGAATCATTGATCTTTCAGCAAACAAAAAGAGAAGAAACTTTGGAAAAATCAAACCAAATGTGGGCTTTTAGCCTAAGAGGAATCAGTGCAGGCTAGAGAGGGAGACAGTGTGCTACAATGCATTGTCTCTAAGGCAGGGGTTGCTCTGCAGCGCACTGTGTCAGGACAAATGTTGCACTGGTGCCAGAGAGTCAATTCAAGGGACATTCAAGCATAACTTTTGACTTAAAACGCTTCAAGAAGACTAAAATAAGATCAATAAAGCAAATAAAGTCTACTAGGGTGTGATATGATGAGGGTAAGCCACCAAGAATGACAATCAATTACCCAGTATGGTCACTAATTTGTTACATGGAATTCGCATCTACGAATAAACACATTTTCCCTAGGTGGGTGACTACACCTAGAACAACAGAAAGAAAGTAGTTTAACCTTTTCTTATAGAAGATAGATGAGATGGAGGAACTTACTTGTTGCCTTTCGCTTCCTAAATCTCTTTTGAATCGCTCCCGTCACTCCCACTTGAACTATATCTGCTCAAAAGGTACCTACATCAAGAGAAACAGAAACAAGAAATGATCAAAGTATACATGCTCTATAGACTATAAAAAAATGGAATTGAAGACACTGAAACACATAATCATCACATATATGAACAATCATATGAGAAAAGGAATAAGCTTTTTATTAATGTAGAAGGAAGAGTATCACCCAATAGAGTTCAATTCTATGCCACTCCTCATGCTTCAGTTCAACCCCCGCCACATCAAAAGCACAACACTCCAGCATAAAACATTGCTTAACATAAGCTCAATCCTCAAACCAACCAAAATTTCCTTACAAACTTTAGATTCTAGCCCCCTTGATCACTATGATGAGTGCTCGATTTATAGGAAATGGAGGCGGTTTTGTCATAAATGATGGTATTGAATGGCCTTCCAAGCTTGGAGTTAGTTTCCATGGAGCAATGGATGAGAGGATAGGAGGTTAATGGATCCTTAGCCTATCCAATTTCGAGCTCACAGGAGGAGATAAGATATGGGAACCTTCCAGAATAATCTAGAATGAAGGAATATTCCCAAAACCCTATGCAAATTTCACTCAATCTCGCCCAGAACAGGCTAAAGAGGGCCTAAGTGCACTGCAGTTTAGGCCACAGTGGGCCTACCTACTCTGTAGTGCACTGTCTCAAGGCTTAAGCTGCGCAGGTGTTCCAAGGAGGCATTTCAAGAAGGCTTCAATTCATGAAACTTTCATACAAGGAGGCATTCAATGATTTGACTTATCTAGGGCATGTAACAACTAAATTAGGGTTTGATGAGTCCTAAAATTACTGATCTAAATGTCGGGAGTGTTGTGCCCAAATAGACCTGTAACAGACATGAGGCAAGGGATCTAATCCAATTGATTTGCCACAACACAACCCTAGACCTTATATTGTTGAACACCAACAACAATCCCCTTCCATAAAGGTAAACCCAATAAAGGTAAATCAAGTTTTTTTATGTTCTTCAATCTAGGGCAATGATCTGTAGATTCAATGGTTTTTTGCCTAGGTTTGATGTTTTATATTAGTGGGTTTTCACAACATGGACCAAAAAATGTGACACATACCTTTGTTCAATAGGATTCTTCATTGTAAAATTTGATACCCAGGAAGATGTGGATAGAGTTTTGAAACAAGGACCCTGGTTTTGGGGAAATGCAAGGCTCTTCATTACCCCTTGGTTTCCAGATTTTTGACACCACAACAATGCTGGTCCCAACAATTCTAGTATGGGTGAAGGCTACAAAATCTTCCACTTCCCTTCTAGACTCACTAGGTTCTTGAGGAAATTGGGAGCACTCTATGGTCATTCAAGAAAATGGATCACCTTAGAACAAAGAAAGTGATATTTATCTTCTCTAGAATACGTGTAGAAATTGACCTAAGTAAAGGTCTACTTAACCACATTTAGCTGAAACATAAAAATTTTTAGTGGACAACTTTTGGATTATGAAAATACAATGTTCAAATGTCAATATTGTTACATAACATGATACTTACAGAATACATGCCCTAAGGGGAAAAAGAACCTAGAAAAGAAAAAGGGGCATGCCCATAAAAGAAATAGATGGAAGACTTTTGACCCTTATTTCACAAGGGAAGAAGAAGAATAAATCACAAAGAAACCTCCAAAAGAAGAAGAAGGGGATGCTTAGGTCCAAAATGGCAATGCAACCCACCAACAAAATGGTACAGAATCAAAAGTGATCCATGATCCATAACAACAAAAAAGGTGGACCATAAAGAGGATATGACTATGGACACAAAGAGAGTTCATGTTTCAGAAAGTTCAAATTCAGAAAAAGAACTCCCACCGAAGATAACTGAAAGCGAACTAGAAATGGTTCCAATTGGCCCCACCTCAGGGGGATGACAGAAGGTCTAGAAAAAGAGACAAAAGGGAGAAGTTGAGTGATTACTATCACACGTAACTTCACAGATTTATGTAATTTTTTCTCAGTATTTTCTTATGCCCATAAGTTCAGAGGTTGTGCTTATTCAAATTATGTGGTTAACATATACAAGATGTAATTTTGTTCACTTTTAAAGTTGAATAAAATTGTGGGTTTTTTCCCTTTGGAATAAGTAACTAGAGATGTTGGTGGAATATTAGTACCCAAAACATGGACTTGGTCAACTCTATTAGATTTGTTCCCCTCCACTTTACATAAAGTTTAGTCATACCATTAGTTTATTCTCAAGTGTTTGCCTCTTTCTTTGCATCACTTTCTCAACCAATCTCGTTGTACCTCTCACTAAACACTTTCCAAATGTTGGTTATTTCTCCTATATGAAAATTTTATTTGGCCTTCATTTGTGATTATGCTACATAACATAAGGGAAAGTCTTGCTTAGTTTCTACCTCCCTATTTCCACATTCTCGGCATAACCTTTCTACCCACAACTCCTTGGTTTGTTCTTGTCTTCCCACTTCACTTCGGAACATGTGTGACTTGCTTCTAATTTCTATACTTGTTCTTCATATCACGAGATGTTTCAAATAATTTCACACTTTAATCTTAATTTTTTTTTTTAAACTATCAATGTAATGTTGTTATTTTCTTCATTATTCCGTTATAACTTTCATATAAACTAATTTTCAAAACTTTTTAACTACCTTTATTCTCTATATCTTACTCTCCAAACTATTTTTTATACTATAATGTCTATATTTCCTTGTCCTTTTAGCTTTAATCAAGATTTTAATAATATTTATATCACCCTATTATATATATAAAACTGGTTTTATGACTATTTCTAATTTGTACGTATAAAAAACAGGACACTGATTTTATATATATAACCACTTATTAAGGAGTCTGGTTTTATGACTAACTATATATATAATTAAGTTTGATTTTAAAAAACAAAAATTTAATGAAAATAAACATTATTTTAATTCACATGTGCGAATAAAATAGAAAAAACCCAAATAGAAAAAAGCGTGTTGATGTAACACAAATGGAAAGCGATGTTTCATAATTTGAGGATCTATCTGTGTTGTGTCATATAAGTAGACATGCTCTTTACTCCATGCACTTCTTTGCTTAACTATGTTTCACTATCTGGTATTTAAAAGCTTTTGAATGAAGAATAGTATTCGACTGGAATTTATATAAATAAATGCAATTTTCAATTCTTTAAGAAAGTATATAATACCGGATTATAAAGTTATAATTATATATATATAATATAATACTATATAATATATATATATAATATATATTGTTGGTTTTCATTGATAACAAAGGTAATTAAATTTCAAAAAAAATTTCCTTATGACAAAAATCAGTTTTTTTTTTTTTAGAATCGTTGTTTTCCAGTAAAAACCTAAAATACAAAGAATTATCAATTCTATTTTTAGTTATAATTTTATTTTGATCTAGTTTGACTTCTTGTTTTTCATGGATAATTTTTTCTTTCTTTCTTCTCAACTTAAATCTAACTTGCATTTTGTGTGAATTTCGGTGGATCATTCTTTGGAAACTACATGAAATTATTCTTGAAATCTTCCTCATCTACCTAATCTACCCAAAGATTCTTTTTTTAACAAGATTCCTTGTGGTTTCCAGAAGGAATCTGTTTTCCATAAGGGTTTGCTACTTTTCCACTAATGTTGCATTTGAGGAATCCTTACTAGTGACTGGAGGATCCACATTGGCAAGCTATTTTTCTTGCTTAGATTTTGTTGCCGTGACTATAGTTTCTTTGACTACTTCTTTTTTGTCTTTTGGGTTTTTCTTGTCCTGAAGCTCTTCTTCTTTCAGTACCTTATAGTGTTCACCTTGTGCACCTTCCCACCATTTGGGCCTTCGGGGTTTTTTCCAGTCTTTTCTATTCCAAGAATACTTGGGGCATTTTTTCATTGCATTCCCCTTTTCATAACATGATTTACACCAAAATAAGATATTCTTATAGTCAAGCTTTTGGACCCAAACATAGTTTGGAGCCATCAAATTAATCTCTGCAAGAAAACACTTATTGAATTCCATCTCCACACAAATGCGAACATAAGTATTCTTGATTTTTTTTTTTTTTTGTTTCATGATAGCTATGATAGAGTTTTTCCAGCACATTCTCAATGGGGGAAAGTGGGATGTGATTCCAGAAATGCAAGGGAAGGTTTGGAAGCCTAACCCAAACTGGAGCTTTAGAAATTAATGTTGTTACCGAGTCAAAAGTGGGAGCTCAAGGTGGCATGAAGAGGCCAACACTCCCCCAAAACCATTGCCCAACTTCATAGATATCCTTCTTGTCCTCAATCTTATCAAAAGCCACAGTGAAGAAACCTCGTGCCATAGGGTAAATATTCAACTCACCTATAAAAACTTGGCTTCCATGTCTCAGAGATCCATTTATGTAGATTGACTAGCCGTGACCAGTACCCATTAAACCTATAAGCCAAGTCATTCTACGAAAATTATTTTTCATAGTAGGAAGCTTTCTCATCCACGAGAACATTAAGGGAAGAAATTTCTTCTATCACCGGAAGACCAAAACCAAACTTCAACATAGGGTTGTACGAAACCATACAAGAGCTAGCTTGACTGAAATCCATACCTACAAAAGAAACATATTTATTTACCAAATCGAAAGGATTCACCATTGAACAGTCTACAGAAGAGATCTGCAAAAAATCTTTTGCCAAACATCCATGCAAACGGTGCAAAGATTGAGCAGCTAGAATGAAACCCTAACTATCGCAAGAGTTTCTCAAGCTCCTTCCATCTGAACTCTATATATATATGACATTTATTGTTCAACATTGAAAAATAACTAAATTGATAGAGATTTCTATAAATATAAATATAAATATAAATAATTATAATTATAATATAATTAAAGATACTATATATTTATTGTGTCCTCTTCCGTTATAAATTTTTGTTTCATACAACCATTTTGTGGTTTTATATTGGTTTAGACTTTCCACAATATTAATGTTTAAGAATCACAATACTTGAATGTTATAATTGTATGTGTTCGAAATATTTAATACTAAATATAACAATGCTTCAACTTGATATAATACCATTTACCGATTTTAATAAGTTAATATATATAATATAATATATATAGTATATATAGTATATATATAAATACCTATACATAATATATTATTTATATATGAATATATTAATATATATATAATATATATAATATATATATATATATGAAAATATTGCAAATAAATAAAAATATTATAAATATAATATTAATATTGAAATATTGATATAATAAATTTATAAATAGTTTTATTATTAGTTATCTATATAAATTTTAGATTTCTAAGTTTTATTAAGTTGAACAAGGGGAGTTGCAAGCAACAAGTCCTTGTCGTGTTTAGTAAGCACTTTTAGGATAAAGTTCCAGATTCACCAATGACGAATCTAGTTTATCTAATTTAAGTGAATGTACCAATCATAGTAGTTTGAGTCCCATTTGTTGCATTTAAGTTTACCTTGCACCTGTTAATGTGCCAGAATTGGAAGAACTTTCAAACTTTTACAACGCATCAAATTGATCTCTTAGAGATTCCTTAAATGCTCTATGGAATTTGGAAGCACCTCCAAACTTTTACAGTAGCGCAGATTGATATTCTGAAGATTAGATAAATTCTCTGAGAAATTTTGGAGTATCAGAGCCTGTATATTATGTTGCTTAAGCAATAGAATCGCCATCAGTATCTTATCTTGTTGATCCAATTGATGATCCAGTCAGTGATCTAGTTTATCCATAAGCGTCAAAGCCACTATAAGTGACCATTTACCAGTAAGATGCAGCAAAGGTATATGCAAGAGTAAGGGGAGAGACTGCATAAGAAGCAAAGGTGGGGGAAGTATATTATTCTGTGAATTGAGTTTCTACTAAGTCTTAACAAGCAGCACCTAAAGTAGTTCGTGAGTCATCAACCCTATATATTCCATATCCAATTGGATAACTCGGAGCCTATTAATTAAGAGCCATTTTCGGATCCAGAACCAATGGATTGAGTTGCCTAAGCACTTTCACACTAGTAGATCCTGCATAGGCATAAACAAAGGTTGCTAAAGCAGGCAAGGTAAGAGTTTCAACAACATCAAAACACACATAAACATGACCCACATCCTTTCTTGAGAAAACTAGTGGTTTTCCTAGTGTACCTTCCAGTAGCATTCCAGTAGTAATAGAACTGCTTTGACAACGGGCTATTGAAAGTAAGGGACCAATTAAGCTTTGTCTAAAGCCCCAACAAGCACTCAAGGAAACGACACCACCATAAATCGTAGCTACAGCCAAGTCAGCTCATGTTATACGTGCAACAACTCATGTTAAGCATGCACCTATAAGAGCAACAAATAGCAGATTCATAGTCTTCTGTGCACTTCTACTACCTATTTGTTACATAAACACAAAAATGGATTACAACAAAGCATGTTGCAAATATCTTTGAATAAAAATTCATTGAAAATTGTTGACATGGTTAAGAAGGTTGTGATTATTAAAGCACTTACAGACGATGATGATTTCTCTAACAGATCATAGACGTCTTTCAACGTCACAATGCTAAGACTACGCTGCATCATTACATAAATCATGATCTCTTTTAATGAGTAAAATATCATGATAATGTCATTTGGGGTTCCTGTCCCTAGGAAAATCCTTTGTCTTTCATCTTGTTGGACATAGAAATTAATAAAAAATAAAAAATAAAATAAATAAAAAATAGAAAAGTAAAACTTGTAGGTGGTTAAATAAAGGAACATAAAGTTAAATATAGAAAATATAAAGCTTGCAGGTGGCCACATGTAGCTTGCATGCAGCCCATGTATCCCCTCTCCACACTAAATGTTCGGTATGTGCTCGAGATTCAACTGAAACAGCCTCGCTAATGAAAGATGGCCTTGCTACCTAGTCCAACCATGCCACCCAACAATCCCAGCAGGTTGTACCACACTTTCATATGTGGGAATTTTAAGACCGAAAGGTGGTGTATGTGGTAATGGTAAAAAAGAAGTAGGGTTGGACCGGGCTTATAACCTTTCACCAAATTACCAAGTTGATCCAGTCGAACCAGTCGAAGTAGCTGCACCACCAACAATAGAGCCAACCGTTAGGTCTCTATAATACTAGTGATTCCCCCATTACTATTGTAGTTGTATCCCTTATTAATATTGTTGTGCCCCTATTGTCCCCATATTTTTATTACTATGCCCCATAGAATCCCTCTATTGTTATTTTTGTGGCTTTATATTATTATTGTTAGGTTGGTTGGGTTATATTGTGACTCCTTAGACTCCTATATATAGAAAGGAGGTTTTGTCATTTGAATCATCTAAGAATTGTTCATTTGTGTAATGTAAAGGAGGTTTCCCCCTCGAAGAGGCTGAATTCTAAGGCATTGATCTCTCCTTCCTATCTTTTTGTGAGCTGGTTTCATAACTTATCTACTGAAGATTCCACATGGGAGGATCAAAATGTTATACAGAAGCATCCAGAGCTACTCAAGCATTGAGGACAACACCTTTTTTGAAGGAGAGGGGCATGTTAGGTCCCTATAATACTAGTGATTCCCCCATTACTATTGTATTTGTATCCCTTATCAAACCCAAAACCCTTTAATTAGAGTAAGAAAAAGTTGAAGCCAGAGCTATCAAGACCCTTTAATTAGAGTAGAAGAATCAGAAGAAGACGTTGTTAAGATAATTTACCCAAAAGCCAAGTTGAAGCCCAGTTGAAGCCCAAGCTGTCAAAACCATTTAATTAGAGCAGAAGAAGTTGTTGCTAAACGATCATTCTTGCAATCATTCCTGCAAGCTCAGCAAAAGAAGCTGTTGTTGCTAAACTATTATTCCTGCAGGCTCAGTAGAAGAAGTTATTGTTGCTAAACTATCATTCTTGTAGGCTCAACAGAAGATGTTATTTTTGCTAAACTATCATTCCTGCAGGCTCAGCAGAAGAAGTTGTTGTTGCTAAAGTATCATTCCTGCATGCTCTTAAGTGGTTGCCACCAAAAACATGCTCTTAAGTGGTCGCCACCAGAAAACATAAGTTCTCACCACCAGAAAACATTGCTGCAATTGCGAGTGTAATTCAAGCAATTGCCACTATTTCATCCAAGAATAGTGAATGAACAAGAGTGAATAAACATAAATATTGTGTAGCAAACATTGAAGCAATTGTGACTATTCGAGCCAAGAGTCAAATCAGAAATATCACCAAATCAGAAATTTCAGAAATATTGTTGTGTAGCAGCATTCCCTGCCAGATCGGGTTCTCATGCAAACAACAATTGTGAATAATTGTCAAGTATGGTTCTCATGCAAACCACAATTTTGACACGATAGTAGTTCTCTAGACACGTCAAAAAGAAATATTTAAAATAAAAAATTATAATATCTCAATCTTATTGGAACTCCGAGATATATGTTACTAATATTTAATGTCTATGGATTAATGTTAACATTAAACCAACAGTAATCCATATGAACATTTATATGATGTCTTTACTCATTAGTTTAAGTTTCAAAATGAAAAATGGTTCATTTAAATTTCTTTTAAATTGCCTTGGCCTCGATATGAGGCCAAATAAGACGATGAATCCTTTAATTGGTTAAAAATAAATATTTCAAATATTTCACTCATTGGTTAAAAAGAAAAATCATTTCATTAATATAAACGAACTTCAAGGCAGAGACCTTCCCCTGCATGAGTGGGAAGAAATGGTACAAGACCCAGGCACAACAAATGGTAGGGAATCTCTCTATACCAAGACTTTGCAACAATACTAGATCATGAAACAAATAGTTGCTCGTGCTATGACCCTCCATCAGGAGCACATGGAAGGAGAAGTGGTGAATCGGCAAGAGTGAAACAAGGAACCAGAACTTGGTAGAGGGGAAATGATGAAGGAATTGGCAACCATCCAGATACAAACATATAGGAACAATCTTGCTTTGGGTTGCATCGAGTAGACTCTGTTCGAGCTAAAGTGGAAATTGTTTCAACAGAGATGAGAGCTCCCAGGCCCAAGGGTGAAGCCGCAGAACACCAGAAAGAAGATGATGAATCCGGAAGAGAAGGAAACTTTTCAGATAGCCTCCTCAAATGAGGAGTAGCTGCTTTATTGTTAGTTTTTTTGTCTATAGTTTTTTGAATGTTTATGTCTGAAAGGCCAGAGAGAGGAACTTGGGAGATACTGATGATTATGATGAACTTATTTAACTTTTGGAGTGGATACAATGTTGATCGATGGCCACTTGGTTTCCCTCGGGTAGGTGGCTGGTTAATCGATGTGTTGTGACTGTAAATTTTGAAAAAGTAAATATAGAAAATACTACCTTGTTTACCAAAAAAAAAAAAAGATAACTACATATTTATGTGTCCTCTCAATTAGTATTTTTGTTCAAACCATTGTTTGTGTTTTATATTTGGTTAGAAACTTTCCACATATATGATATGCTTAAGATCACAATACTTTGAATGTTAAATTATATTGTTTTCAAATACTTAGACTAAAATAACAATCTTTCCATTTAATATAATACCATTTTTATGATATATATATTTTATATATATAATATAATATATATATATAATAATATATAATCCTCATATATATATATATTAAAAAGAAAATATTGCAAATAAATAAAAATATTATAAATATAATATTAATATTGAAATATTAATATAATAAATTTATAAATAGTTTTATTATTAGTTATCTATATAAATGTTAGATTTCTAAGTTTTATTAAGTTAAACAAGGGGAGTTGCAAGCAACAAGTCCTTGTCGTGTTTAGTAAGCACTTTTAGGATAAAGTTCCAAATTCACCAACGATGGATCTAGTTTATCCAATTTAAGTGAACGTACCAATCGTAGTAGTTTGAGCCCTATTTGTTGCGTTTAAGTTTACCTTGCACCTGTTAATGTGCCAAAATTGGAAGAACTTTCAAACTTTTACAATGCATCAAATTGATCTCTTGGAGATTCCTTAAATTCTCTATGGAATTTGGAAGCACCTCCAAACTTTTACAGTAGCGCGGATTGATATTCTGAAGATTAGATAAATTCTCTGAGAAATTTGGGAGTATCAGAGCCTGGATATTATGTTGCTTAAGCAATAGAACTGCCATCAGTATCTTATCTTGTTGATCCAGTCGATGATCTAGTCAGTGATCTAGTTTATCCATAAGCATCAAAGCTAGTATAAGTGACCATTTACTAGTGAGATGCAACAAAGTTATAGGCAAGAGTAAGGGAAGAGACTGCATAACAAGCAAAGGTGGGGGAAGTATATTATTCTGTGAATTGATTTTCTACTAAGTCTTAACAAGCAGCACCCAAAGCAGTTCGAGAGCCATCAACCCTCTATGTTCCATATCCAATTGGATAACTCGAAGCCTATTAATTAAGAACCATTTTCAGATCCAGAACCAATGGATTGAGTTGCCTAAGCAGTTTCACACTAGTAGATCTCACATAGGTATAAAAAAAGGTTGCTAAAGCAGGCGAGGTAAGAGTTTCAACAACATCAAGGCATGCATAAACAGGACCCACATCCCTTCTTGAGAAAACCAACAGTTTTCCTAGCGTACCTTCCAGTAGCATTCCGATTGTAATAGAACTGCTTTGACAATGGGCTATTGAAAGTAAGGGACCAATTAAGCTTTGTCTGAAGCCTCGACGAGCACTCAAGGAAACGGCGCCACCATAAATCCTAGCTACAACCAAGTTAGCTCATGTTATAGGTGCAACAACTCATGTTAAGCCTGCACCTGTAAGAGAAACAAATAGGAAATTCGTAGTCTTCTGTGCACTTCTACTACCTATTTGTTACATAAACACAAAAACGGATTACAACAGAGCATGCTGCAAATATCTTTCAATAAAACTTCATTGAAAATTATTGACATGGTTAAGAAGGTTGTGATTATTGAAGCACTTACAGACGATGATGATTTCTCCAACAAATCATAGACGTCTTTCAGGGTCACATCGCCAAAACTACGTTGCATCGCTACATAAATCATGATCTCTTTTAATGAGTAAAATATCATGATAATGCTGTTTGGGGTTCCTTTCCTTAGGAAACTCCTTTGTCTGTCATCTTGTTGGACATAGAAATTAATAAAAAATAAAAGAATTAAATAAATAAAAAATAGAAAAGTAAAACTTGCAGGTGGTTAAATAAGGAACATAAAGTTAAATATAGAAAATATAAAGCTTGCGGGTGGGCACATGTAGCTTGCATGCAGCCCATGTATCCCCTCTCCACACTAAATGTTCGGTATGTGCCCGAGATTCAATTGAAACAACCTCGCTAATGAAATATGGCCTTGCTACCCAATCCAACCATGCCACCCAACAATCCCAGTTGGTTGTACCACACTTTCAGATAAGGGAATTTTAAGACCGAAAGGTGGTGTATGTGGTAATGGTAAAAAAGAAGTAGGGTTGGACCAAGCTTATAACCTTTCACCAGCTTACCGAGTCGATCCAGTCGAAGTAGCTACACCACCAACAACAGAGCCAACACTAGCAGCAGAGGCAAAGTAAGACATGTATAGATAAGAGTAATCTGACTATCAATTAAGCACCTATCAACTGAGTCTAAAAAAAAAAGAGGTAAGGTCATTTTGGAACAAGTCATGGATTTCAAATAGGAATTATATTTGCAACTGAAGGATTTTACACTAGCATTGCAACTGCTGATTCAAATGCTACTAGTGCTTTTGGAATTGGTTTGTATACCCTTGCTTCTAGGAAACAACTGGCATTGGTGGTGTTTTCACTATTGAGACTTAATGAAACGAGTGGTGGTGATAAATTTCCTCACCTTCGCATAACTAAGTAAAAAAGAGGGTAGTTATCTAGTAATCTATAGTGTTTTGAACCAGATAATTGAATAATTAAAAATCCCTTTCAATTTCTTGTAAACAGAGTTTGAATTCCTTAATAAGAATGCAAGCAGGACTAGAACTCACCACTATGAGCGGAGAGTGAAAGGAGAGCAGGAACTGAACAAGCTTGCCATTTTTCCTTCATCCAAATGAAATGAAAGTGTTTCGTCATGGAGCACATTCAGAAGTGGCCTGCCCTACTTCCTGTACTATTTTTCAGGTGATACGAGTTTGGAATGCGGCTTTGCCTTTATGAGTACATTGAAGCATCTTGACGCCTGGGTAAATGATGCCAATCCTTCAACATTATTTGCTGCTCACAAGAATCACATCTAATAAAAGAAAATACAACAGCTAGGTGAAATTCATAATTATAATGAAGGCCTCCAACATTCTCTGCATCATGAAACATTCAATCCACTACTTCAAAATCTGTCTACAAAGCAAATAAAAATGGAACAAAGATAAATCAAAAGCAGAATTGATAGGTAGATGGTGCATGTATTAAGATACCAGGTGCCTTCCTCTGTCCGATGTGTATCTCCTTACAAGCCAACCTGGGTGTACTGGTGAGCGTTGTTTTAGGTAAACAAATTCTAGTAGAGTTATTCCAGTAGATTTAGTATAGAAATAGGAAAAGTTTCTAATTTTTTCTATTTATTCCAGTAGACTTAGTATAGAAATAGGAAAAATTTCTAAATTTTTATGGCAAGAAGTTGAAGCCAAAGTTGTCAAACCAAAGACCCTTTAATTAGAGAAAGAAAAAGTTGAAGCCGGAGCTATCAAGACCCTTAAATTAGAGTACAAGAATCAGAAGAAGACGTTGTCAAGATATTTTACCCAAAAGCCAAGTTGAAGCCCAGTTGAAGCCCAAGCTGTCAAAACCCTTTAATTAGAGCAGAAGAAGTTGTTGCTAAACTATCATCTTGCAATCATTCTTGCAGGCTCAACAAAATACGTTGTTGTTGCTAAACTAGCATTCCTGCAGGCTCAGCAGAAGAAGCTATTGTTGCTAAACTATCATTCCTACAGGCTCAACAGAAGACGCTAGTGTTGTTAAACTATCATTCTTGCAGGCTCAGCAAAAGAAATTGTTGTTGCTAAACTATCATTCTTGCATGCTCTTAAGTGGTTGCCACCAAAAAAGATGCTCTTAAGTGGTCGCCAACAGAAAACGTAAGTGCTCACTACCAAAAAACATTGCTGCAATTGCGAGTGTAATTGAAGCAATTGCCACTACTCCATCCAAAAATAGTGAATGAACAAGAGTGAATAAACAAAAATATTGTGTAGCAAACATTGAAGCAATTGTGACTATTCGAGCCAAGAGGCAAATCAGAAATATCGCCATATCAAAAATTTCAGAAATATTGTTGTGTAGCAGCATTCCCTGCCAGATCGGGTTCTCATGCAAACAACAATTGTCAATAATTGTCAAGTATGGTTCTCATGCAAACCACAATTTTGACACCGCAATAGTTCTCTAGACACGTCAAAAACACATATTTAAAATAAAAAATTATAATATCTCAATCTTATTGAAACTCCGAGATATATGTTACTAACATTTAATGTCTATGAATTAATGTTAACATTAAAACAACAGTAATCCATATGAACATTTATATGATGTCTTTACTCATTAGTTTGAGTTTCAAAATGAAAAATGGTTCATTTAAATTGCCTTGGCCTCAATATGAGGCTAAATAAGATGATGAATCCTTTAATTGGTTAAAAAGGAATATTTGATTTTGCTCATTGGTTAAAAAGAAAAATCATTTCATTAATATAAACGAACTTCGGTTAAAATAGAAAAATAACCATTGATTTAAGTATCGAACTAATGCTTATCAAAAACCGATTGATATAGTCCCTGCGAGGCCCTGTGGGTAGGTACTAATAATATTACAACTAAATATTTGAAACGAATCAAATTTTAATATAATTAAAATAAATTTAGATGTATTGATTTCATGTTTTAAATAAATATTAGCCTAAGATAATAAATTTATAAAATTGAAACTTTATTTTAAATATTTCTTCTACAAAACATATATACAAGGTGTAGAATTATAATATTTTGAAGGGGCATGTGTATTGATTTCATGTTTTAAATAAATATTAGCCTAAGATAATAAATTTATAAAATTGAAACTTTATTTTAAATATTTCTTCTACAAAACATATATACAAGGTGTAGAATTATAATATTTTGAAGGGGCATGTCATTAAATGCAATATAATGATAAAGTTGGTAAGCATGGGAAGTTTAAAAATAAAATAATTAAATTCGTCCATTATTGGAGTTAACAAACGGGTGTTGTTTGTTGTAAAGATAATAGTAATTTAATATTGAGATTAGAATTTTTGAGATAAATAAAATATATTAAATGTTTAAATATGTTAGTATATTGTAATAATTTATAAGGTTAGTGAGGGGTGACAAGAGAGAGGGGTTTTTTATGGTCTTAAAGAAGTTAAAGTTGCAGAGTGTTTAAGGGGTTTAGGATATATGATAAAAAGCCAAACTGAAATTGAAGTTTATGTTTTTTAATAGGAGATTCCATTACACAAAGAAAATCTGATAAGTTGTCTAATTGTTTTGGGAGACCCTCTTTCTTTTTCAACATTTAGTGAAGAGCTCCCATCCCACAAACAAAATATTAGAAAGTCTGACAAAAAAATTAGGAAAGTATTAAAAAAATTATTTTTAATAGCATATTTCCATTTTCTCTGTCATCCCAATAAAAATTAAGACTTGTGTGTTGATGAAAGTTATAAATTCAGTTTGGGAAATTTAAAAATCCATGCTCAAATCAACTCCTTTCTTATTCTTTAAAGCTAAATAAATTAACATTACACTTATAAAAGATTGCATTATCGGAGCCAAGTAGGTACACGGGAAGTTATGACGTGTTTATGCGACTAAGGTAGTTGGGCTTCTCGTCGGCTTCGGATGTGTTTGAGGGCTCAACATTCGACTTGACTGTTGGGATTGGACTTGTTCAGTATTCTCTACTAATACTAAAGAAATCCCCATTAAAATTCTCATATAAGCTCTCCTTTCGCACCCATTTCGAAAATAGACCCATTTCGAAAATAGTCCTCTTCGAGAATGAAAACAAGTTACCTAAAGCATCGAGTATTTTGAAATTTATTCTCGAGAAAGAGAGTTCAAGGCCTTGTTGAATTCGATTGATTGATCTGTGGTAAATGGTACATACCCACTTGTTGAACCGAGCTGGTTGAGTTCGCATTCAGGGCCAAGCCTCTCCAGTTGTGGTTTTTCAGTTTTTAATCGAGATTTGTCGAATAAGAGGAAAAAATGTCTCTGGAACCAGATTCTACTCCCAGCAGGGTCCCTCCCCCATTGGTTTCCAGCACTTCTCCCTATCCTCCTCCCAGAAGTTCGTTTTGTCAGAGAAGGCACGAGGCATTTTCCGACGATATGTTCAGGAGTGCCACGGATTTACAGGTTTCTAGCGCAGAAAGTAGTGGATCGCAAGGTCGTTTGGCTTCACTGAAAGCAGAGGAAGCAGGTAATAGGAGGTTTCAAGCTACGGCATGGATAAAGAGCATGGTTGGTTCTCTAGATATACCATGCGAGCCATCTGAGGAGGAGTTTCGTCTTTGCTTGAGAAATGGGATCATATTATGTAATCTTATCAACAAGGTTCAGCCAGGCGCAGTGTCTAAGGTCGTTGCAAATCATGTTTCATCACTTCCTCCTGAAGGACGGCCTTTATCTGCTTATCAATATTTTGAGAATGTTAGGAATTTTCTTGTAGCTGCTGAAGAGATGAATTTACCTACTTTTGAAGCTACTAATTTAGAGCAGGAAAGCTTGCGGCCGGGTTCTACGACAAAGATTGTTGACTGTATATTGGCGCTGAAATCTTACTATGAATGGAAACAGTGTGGAGGAAATGGCTCTTGGAAATATGCAGGCCCTTTGAGGTCCCCTATGATTCCACGAAGCACAGGAAATTTCCTTCAACGCTCAACTCCTTGTGTGCCTGTAACGGACACTGAAACAATCCAAGACCTATCAATCATAAACATGGATAACGGAGAAAAACGACTCGGTGACATCTTTCAATATAAAGACACATTGGGAGCTTGGTTAAAACGGTTTGCTGTAGAAATGACAAATGAGAAGGAAAATGTTGATCAAAACCTTGTTGAAGCCATAAAAACTGCTGCACCGGGCTCGATGCAAGCATTCATGAATCTTATCATTGCAATTTTTGCAGAAAATAAACAAGACAAATTTTCCCTGATTCAGAAAAGCCAGGATCAAGACAATCAGCTCCTTTTGGATTCTCCAGACCAAAAAAATGGCGACTGTTCACCTTTTCAAAGTCAGGATCCAAAACCTTTGCATATAAGTCAGGAACATCAGATGCGTTTGGAAGCACAAAGAAAAGAAGTCAAGGACATAAGAGACTTATTACTTAGAGCACGGGAAGATGTACAAGGGTTTCAGGCAGAGTGGCGAAAGCATTTTGAATTGCTTGATAACCAGGTCGCAGGAATTTTTAAAGCTGCTAGTGGATATCACAGAGTTCTGGAAGAAAACAAGATCCTTTATAATAGCCTTCAAGAACTCAAAGGAAGCATAAGGGTATACTGTAGAATCCGACCCCATTTTGGAGGTCAATCTGGAGTCCACAGAGCAGTGGAATTGATTGGAGAGGATGGATCCCTCCTGGTCAATACATCCAAAATGGGCAAAGATGTACAGAGGATATTCTATTTTAATAAGGTTTTTGGGCCATCTTCTACGCAAGAGGAAATTTACATGGATACACAGCCATTGATCCGATCTGTAATGGATGGTTACAATGTCTGCATTTTTGCATATGGTCAAACAGGATCTGGGAAAACCCACACCATGAGCGGTCCAACAGGTGCTTCTGAAAAGGAGATGGGAGTCAACTATAGAGCACTCAGTGACCTCTTCCAGTTGTCTCAAAAGAGGAAAGATTTAATGGTTTATGAAGTCTCCGTCCAAATGATAGAGGTATACAACGAACAAGTGAGGGATCTTCTCGGAGCACTGACCTCAAACAAGAAATTAGATATTCGAAATAATGGTCACAAGGGATTTAATGTACCGGATGCTATACTTATGCCCGTTAAAGCAACTTCTGATGTTTTGGATTTGATAAATTTTGGCCAAAAGAATCGCACTGTTACCTATACTGCACTAAATGACCGCAGCAGTCGTTCTCACAGTGTGTTGACTGTGCACGTGCAAGGTACAGATCGTGTTTCTGGGTGTAACCTTCATAGCTGCCTTAATTTGGTAGATCTTGCTGGAAGTGAGAGGGTAGATAAATCTGAAGTAACTGGAGATCGTTTGAAGGAAGCACAATACATAAACAAGTCCCTTTCATCTCTAGGAGACGTTATTGCAGCATTGGCACAGAGGAATTCGCATGTGCCATATCGAAATAGCAAATTGACTCAATTACTTCAGGATTCATTAGGGGGCAAGGCAAAGACTCTGATGTTTGTGCACATAAGTCCTGAACCGGATTCATATGGAGAGACAATAAGCACCCTTAAATTCGCTGAACGGGTGTCCTCTATTGAACTTGGTGCTGTACGTTTGAATAAAGAAAGTGGAGAAGTTCGTGAACTTAGAGAGCAGGTAGACAGTTTGAAGAAGGCGTTGGCGAGGAAAGAAGCAGAAGTAGCACAGTTACAAAAGGTGAGAGAATCTCCACTTATTGACAAACAAAAACTCCAAACGCCAGTGCGAAGTCGTAGATGGAGCCTTGAAGCACCTGGGATAAGCAAAGTTGAGGTACAGGATGGTATTTATAATTTTGGGATGGGTACCCAAGATGACAAGTTGGTGGATTTAGGGGAGAGATACAAGCTTAATGAGACGCCTATAGGCAAACAAAATGGCAACCGTCGGAGCAGTCTGGGAAATGACCGTAGAAATTTATCGGGGCTAAAAAGTGGTGGTACAGACGGTGAAACAAATACAGGAACTGATAGTGCGGCTCCATTCGCATCGAAAAAGAATTCTCAAATTAAAAAGTCACTACAATCCTTTGGTCAACAATTCAGGAAGTGGTCGCCCTAGGCGAAATTCACTTGAGGGAAAAGCACCCATGGGATCGAAGATAACAGCTTCTCCAAACGGGCATGCAGGGCAAACTTGCAAGACACCACCTGATCAGCAGGAGATTAAGGTGGGAAAACCTGATGTAATAACCTTCAAAAAGAGATAAACTCTGCACGGCAGAGGACATTTTGCCCGTAAAATACGTTGAAATTTTTTACACTACCGTCGGGCATGACGTGTTTAGAAGGAGCCAGAACTTATTTTGACGGCTAATTGTTGCTAATTTCGAGTAGAACAGTTATTATTAACTTTTTTGTATTTTAGTTTTTTTTTATTGGAATTAAGTATAATATCTTTTAAAGAAATTGTAGATTTGTATAAATCAATTTAGTATATTTAAAATTTTTCTAGTATTTAAAATTTGTACAAAAGTGTTGCTTCGACTAGAATCTACACCAGATATTGAGTGTCTCAACATATCGCTTAAAAGATTTGAAATGTATGGCTTATGAAGAATGAAATCTACTGCCACTTATGAAATGCTAAAATGCTCTTAATACATTGTACTTTCTTGACTATAAACTCTCGGTAGTGGAGCCCCACATTGATTCCATGTGATTATGATAGTGGAGAGGATGTAGAGGATAGTCTATCTTATAGTTTTACTTTGTTGGTCATCTTTACATCACATAAGATCTCCTTAGTAATATCTCATATATACAAATGCTATGGCATGTATGAGTGAAGGGCATTTGATTTCAGAGTTATGGATATATCATTGTGAGTGTTCCATAAAATTTCAAACAAAAATTGAGAATTCAATAAGTCATTTATGGATTATGGTCATTTCTTTTTTGTTATGATAGATATGTGTTTTTAATGAAACCTTTATTAGTGAAGGGTTAATTTATTATCAAAACAACAATCTTGAAGGGAAAATTTTAAACATAACGTTTCTTGAAGGGCAACATAAAAAGCTAAAACGTAAAAAAAAATGATATGATGGGTAAAGAGTAATCCAAATTCCAACCCTACCGCACACCAAGAAATAAACTAGCAATTGCACCAGATGTTGCAAGGAAACACCGGAAAGGAATGATGTCGTTGACCTTCTTTCCAAAGAGGTCGCGCAACTGAGCAAAGGAAAATGTATAATACAGCAATACAGGAACGTAAATTCTATTTTTTTATGAATTAATCTTATAAAATATATATCTACAAAACCCTTTATTTTTATTGTCTAATTCAAAAATTTTTAGAAAAAAAAATATAATTTCGCTAAATTAAAAACCTCATATTTGATCTTCAAGTTATGCATGTTCTTCCATAAGAAAAATTTATTTACCGAGAGCTCATGGTTTACCTTCCATTTTCCTGTCCTACCACTTCTGCCCCCGGTCACTAGCAACGAGCTCCCCAAGGAATCTGCAAGCAGCTGGAGCAGGAATATAGCGATGGTTATGGACAAGCTCGTAGAATATTTGGAGGACCCTCTGGAGGGAATCCCGACAGTCACCCTTTTGACAGTGCGATTTTTGATGCGGTAGCCTCTCCGCCCTCGATATCAGGTCTTTCGAACTCGGTGGCCACACTCCTGGAAGTCACCCCCTTACTGTCAGACCTCACTTCTCAGCCACTGTCGCCATCTACCCTATCTTTCGTGGACCACTCTCTGGATCTTGGCTTGGAAAATCTCTCGGTGGGCATCGCACCCTTTCCACCCTCCATTGGCTCCCGTGTCCCTTCTGTCACTCAATCCAGTGAGCCTGTGTCTTCCACTCCGGAACAACAATCTATGCTACCCTCCATGGGCCCCC
>APFE030447715.1:0-35973 GCA_000404065.3 Pinus taeda
GAACAATAACCTCAATTTTCTCTGTCTCCTTCCTTCATTTCCATTTCCGCACCCAACAAACAAAACCAAGTCCAAACTACAAGAAACACTTTAAAAAAAATACAAAGGAAGAGTACAAGAAACCCAACAAAAGAAAACCAAAGACCAAGCTACAAAAAACAAGAAAAAATGCAAAATAAGGGAAAACCAGTACAACACAGCATGGCCATGCTCAAACTCAACAAAGAAAAACGTGAAAACAAGAACAAAGAAAAAATTGCGAACATCCCCTCTGCACATCATCTCTCCTTCAATGTGTTGTCATCCGCTGAAAGGGAAAAAAATTGGGTTGAATAAGGTTAAAATACACACGCAATTACTAATGTTAAACATACTTCAAAACCAATAATTATTCATAATAGGAAACGCACCTCCCCTAAAGTTTGTTTTATTACGATGGGCACTCTTTTGTATACCAGTTGCTCATGCTCATCAGACTCAACCATCTACAAAAGATATACAATAAGATATTAGAGTCGTTATATAAGTAAAACTATAAAATACGCAATAATTAATCGTAATAAGAAACACACCTTTCTTTGAGATTAGTATATAAAAGGGGAGAGTCCATTTGTATTTGACGTATTCATCCTCACTCGAACAAGCTATCTGAAATAGAAACACAATAAAATATTGGATTTCTAATAAAAGTCAAACTATAGAGTTTGAATGCATGAACTTCAACAAAAACAAATCTTATAGACAACAACAAACAAAAGATTGCAAACTTCCCCTTTGCACATTATCTCTATTGTAGTGTCCTCTCCTCCACTGAAAGGAAAAAAAGTGGTGTGAATAAGATTAAAATAAAACATAAATATTAACGGCAAGCATTATTCAAATAAAATAATTATTCATAATAAAAAACATACCTCGCCTAGAGTTTGCTATATAAAGATAGACAATCCATTTTGTATTCCACTTACTCATGCTCACTAAAACAAACCATCTAAAACAGGTACATGATAAGATATTATAAACATTATACAAGTTAAGCTAGAGAGTTGAAAGCAACAATCAATCATAATGTAAAATATACCTGACTTTGAGCTTTCTTATATAAAAGGGGGTAATCCATTTTGTATTTCATGTATTCCTACTCACTAGAATCAACCAACTGCAGTAGATAGAAAATAAAATATTAGAATTCTAATAACAATTAAACTAGAGAGTTGAAGGCATGAACTTGTGAAGCAACTTAATTCCAATCCATTTAGATTCCATGCTATATCTCAAAATATATAAGTTTTCTAAACTAGACGTAATTCTACTAGGAATAATGCAATCAATGTTATTGTAAGATAAATAATCCTTTTTGTAAGAGAAATCCAAGTTTATTTAAACATATTGAACATGTTGAGATTGATAACTTAGGAGTTTGTTTTATAATGATGGACACTCTTTTGTATTCCACTTCCTCATGCTCATCAGAACCAACCATCTACAAAAGATACACAATAAGATATTAGTATCGTTATATAAGTTAAACTAGAGAGTATGCAATAATTAATCATAATAAGAAACACACCTTTCTTCAAGATTGTTATATAAAAGAGAAGAGTCAATTTTGTATTTCATGTATTCATGCTCATTGGAACATGCCATCTGCAATAGACACACAATAAAATATTAGATTTCTAATAAAAGTCAACTTAGAGAGTTTGAATGCATGAACTTCAACAAAAACAAATCATGTATACAAAAACAAAAAAAAATTGCAAACTTCCCCGCTGCACATTATCTCTATTGTAGTGCCCTCTCCCCCGCTGAAAGGAAAAGAAGTGGTGTAAATAAGTTTAAAATAAAGACGCATATATTAATGGCAAGCATAAATCAAAACAAATAATTATTCATAATTGCAAACATACCCCATCTAGTGTTTGCAATATAAACATAGATATTCCATTTTGTATTCCACCTATTCATGCTCACCAAAACAAACCATCTACAACAGATACATAATGAGATATTAGAATCATTATACAAGTTAAACTAGAGAGTTGAATGCAACAATCAATCATAATGTGAAACATACCTTACTTTGAACTTCTTTATATAAAGTGGGGTAATGCATTTTGTATTTTACGTATTTCTGCTCACAAGAATCAACCATCTGCAGTGGATAGAAAATAAAATATTAGAATTCTAATAATAGTTAAACTAGAGAGTTGAAGGCATGAACTTGTGAACCAATTTAATTCTAGTCCATTTAGATTCCTTCTATATCTCAAAATATATAAGTTTTCTAAACTACAGGTAATTCTACTAGGAATAATGCAATCAATGTTATTGTAAAATAAATAATCATTTTTGCAGGAGGGATGCAAACATATTTAAACATATTGAACATGTTGAGATTGGTAACTTGGGAGGTACTCCAAACTCTAGGCTATAGGGTTCTAGAGGAATTGACACCACAAAGTCACTTATGGCCTATCAACCCAAGCGTGTGGCCTTTGCAGCCAAGCTTCTATGTGTGAAACCATTATGGATTTGGACACTTTGCACTTGGAGATTGTAGGACAGCCTTAAAGGAATAAAGGGCCGCTTGTAGCACCAAGAGAGGCATTGTAGATTGAGAGAGAATATTTTTTTTTTTATTATGGCAGTGAATTTGTCTTAAGTTTCAAGTCGGCCTTAACTTGAGGAGACGATTTGAGAAGGTTACATCACCCTAAGTAATGATATAAATAGCAATGAGGAGGAATCTCATTCGTCACCTAATCAAGACACTTATTACTCATGTGAAGATTGAAATAGGAGGTTGAGTCCGCAGCCAAGAAGGACAAAGGGTCGAGTCTGGTTATGGTTGGTTTTGGCACTGTTTTGGGTTGTGGTTATGCAAGTAAAGGCAACGAGAGTAGGAGACTATGTCGAGACCTTTAAAGAGTAAATCTGAGCATGAAAACAGAAGCAAGTTCTATCTAACAGCCCAACATTCTTGAACTATTGCAGGTTTATAGTATTATGATGATTGGAGTGTTGAGTAGCCTATTAGGCAGCCAAGGATAGTCCTCATTCATCTACAGTCGGAGTGAAGAAATCAAAGGTTGGTGAAGTGGTTTGCAGGTAGGCTGGATCTGCTTTAGTTTGTCCTAGTTAGGACTAAGTTCTTTGGAAAAAGTCTCCCCTAGATCCAAGGGTTTTGGAGAGCTAAACTGGATGTATACAGGAAGGAAAAATGCAAGATTGGTGTCCTAGTTTAGGATAGTATTTGGAGCAGTCAAAAGAACAGTTTTGGGAGGGTTGTAGTGGCTTTCTCCAAGCTCTAAGTACAGTCACTTGAAAAGGAATTGGAGGATTGTTAGAAGGGCAAAAGAATGGATGCTCAAGACTGGTCTTTGATGAACAAAAGGACGAGGTCAAGGGAGCAGCTTGCCTAGCCCAAGTTTGTTTTTCAGGAAGGATTTTTTATACTGATAGGTGGCATCCCTCCATGCCCTAAGTTTGCCTCATTGAAGTAGCACAAGTAGGAAATGGAGGAAAGAAGTCCCCAAGAGTTGTGTTCTTGAAGGACTAAGGAGAAGCTAGTGGGCAAGAAGTCCCAAAGGAGTTGAGGAGCAACCGTGGGCAATCTATAGTTGTTCACAAACGGATTTGTGAGCAACTCAACAGAAGACCCCATGTCTTGGTTGTTGGTAGATTAATGATCAGCTAAAAGGCACATTGGAGTCGTGTTTAGTGACATAAAGGAGCAAGATCATTGATAGAGGCATATTGGTGTTGTTGCAGATCGTGAGCCTAAGGACTGGGCAAATGTGTTCAGGGTACGATTAGTGGACCTGTGAAGTGCACTAGATCAGCTAGTAAGTCAATGTATCTTGTTTAGGGTTGGTTGGTGTGTATTACACTTTATTATTATAACAAATTTGGGTTATTAAAAAAATTGTAAGAAGCTGTAATATTTGTGCACTAGTTGATTTACTGTTGTTTATATTTCGTTGTGCAAAGTAGTTTGTTGTGGTATTTGGATTGGTAGTGTCAATGATCCTAAGACACTGACCTATATTCTAGTACTGTGTTAAAACAACATGGTATCAAAGCTACTTTGAAGGGCCAGTGAATGAGAGTGTACACAGTGAGTCAACTCAAAAGGAGTTGAAATTGTCTAGATCATGGAGCAGATGTTTCAGCTAAAGATATGGAGATGTGGTCTTGACTGGCTTGGCAGCAAGATTGGTTGGGAGTTCTGGTGGATTGGAGGTGAAACTGGTGAATAACAGTTTGTTGTAGGGAAGAATACTCATCATGGACTTCCTATGACTTGACATAGATCATTGGGACAACTCTACGATGGCTTTAGCATGGACGAGAAAGGTATGATCAAGATTACTTCATGTGGTGAACAACATGTTGGCAAGCTAGTTTCTTCTTTGAGCAATGATGTTGCATTATTGCATATCAAAGATTATAGGGATGTGCAAGTGTTACATTTGACCCAGGAACATGAGTGCTTGCAGGACAAAGTTGCGATCTTGATGGTCGTGTTCGACCACAGCTCAGACTAACCTTGTAGGACACAAGATCAGTGACAGGTTGAGCCAATGGAGATCGTGTAGACTCAGAGGGAGTCGAGCTTCAAAGGGAGCAACCGTATGGAAGTGTTGAGATCTTCAGGTTCAGATGAGATGAGGCAGAGGCACTACTGAGATAGTGTGGTTCATTTTACATGCTATGCTGCAGTGGTGGATAGCAATGTTGAAAAATGTGTAACTAGGTTCAGTCTTCATAAATATGAAATGTGGTTTTGGTTCTTGTATTTTTTTAAATGAAAGAAAAATTATTATAGTTATTTTTAGAGCATGGGTTTCATGCTCAAGGTCTTTTATTTTAGACGTCATGCACCCATTGAATGCTTCTAGGGTTTGTCATAGGTCAAGAAGTCAAAATAGTTGTTGTCATAAGTTAAAGACCCCATCAGGCACAATGTAATTTGTAAGCAAAAATTTTTTTGTATTTAGAAGAGTCAAAATACCCTTCAAGACCAAGTCGGCCTAGCAACTAAGAAGTCGGCCTATTTTGAGGATCCACATACACCTTCAGAAGCGTATATAAAGGAGGGAACTCGACCTCCTTTAGACCCATTCATTTCTCATCTCATCTATAAGCAAAGGAGAAGTACAAGGAGGCTAGCAAAGAAGGAGGAGGAAGAGGATAAGCTTCTAGGCTAATTCTCTCTCACACGAGTGAAGAAGGATAGCCAGGGTTTGTTGCTTCAAGGTCGAAATTCTCTATCTACTAGAAGAGAATCAAAGTTGTTGTTAATATAACGATATAACGAAGTTGGGTTGTTGAAAGAATTATAAAAGTTGTCTATATTTGTTCACTACTTGATTTAGTGTTGTTTATATTTCGTTGTGCAAAGTAGTTTGTTGTGGTATTTGGATTAGTAGTGTCAATGCTTCAAAGACCCTAACCTAGATTCCAATACCATGGAAAAACAACAGAACAAACAAAATCCTAGTGTTGTCAACTAGCACAATGGTTGATTAGTTGAAGGCTTAGTATGCTTGCTTCCTTGACCTTACCATCCTCCTCTCTAAAGCACTTCATGTGGTGGTGTGCTTGTGATGTGTTCCAAAAAAAACATATAAATTTAAACATACCATTTTATGTGCATGTCAAACCACTATTTAAATGGTACTACCTGAGAACCATGTTAGAAGGAGAAAGCATCTAACAAACAAATAATAATAACACTATTTTGTTGAAAAACAACATCACTCACCCATCCTTTGGGTTGCAACATTTCCTAAGATATCTTCTCCACTAAACCCTCCCAGCCACTACAATTGCAGTCGCTCACTACATAAAGTAATATTATATATGAGATCACGAATAAACAAGAGCTTAAGGGACAATGTATAGAGCAATGAATTAATCATACACATACCTACCCTCTCTTGCCTAAAATTAAAACAACGACAATCGTGAACAATAATCCTTGAACATGTGAAACCCAATGTAACATTTCTTTTTCTTTCATATCAAATTTCTAGGAAAAATCTTGAATCTCACACCCATGTACAAGATCATACTCCCTCGAAGCCATGACAAAATAATAAATCACTGTGAAACTAACAAATATTTCAGTGTATTAAAGGAAAATAGTGTTATGTAGGATAAAACTATGCCTCCCCTATCCTCTATGCCACATTTGTAAAATGTCTAGTGCATCTTCACCACTTGACCATTGTAGACCATACTATTGTAGTTGTTCACCACATAAAAAAGATCAATATAGTTGACTATGAAAGCATAGATAAAACATATAATAATTTGAATAGCAAACAAATGGAACCACAAATTAGTGAAATATACTTTTAAGTGAAGTGCATTGCCTGTAGATATGTTGACTCACCTTCACTTATGAACAATAACCTCAATTTTCTCTATCTCCTTCCTTCATTTCCATTTCCGCACCCAACAAACAAAACCAAGTCCAAACTACAAGAAACGCTTGAAAAAAAAAAACAAAGGAAGAGTACAAGAAACCCAACAAAAGAAAACCAAAGAACAAGCTACAAAAAACAAGAAAAATATGCAAAATAAAAGAAAATCAGTACAACACAGCATGGCCATGCTCAAACTCAACAAAGAAAAACATGCAAACAAGAATAAAGAAAAAATTGCGAACATCCCCTCTGCACATCATCTCTCCTTCAATGTGTTGTCATCCGCTGAAAGGGAAAAAAATTGGGTTGAATAAGGTTAAAATACACACACAATTAGTAATGTTAAACATACTTCAAAACCAATAATTATTCATAATAGGAAACGCACCTCCCCTAGAGTTTGTTTTATTACGATGGGCACTCTTTTCTATTCCAGTTGCTCATGCTCATCAGACTCAACCATCTACAATAAGATATTAAAGTCGTTATATAAGTAAAACTATAGAATACGCAATAATTAATCGTAGTAAGAAACACACCTTTCTTTGAGATTAGTATATAAAAGGGGAGAGTCCATTTGTATTTGACGTGTTCATCCCCACTCGAACAAGCTATCTGAAATAGATACAAAATAAAATATTAGATTTCTAATAAAAGTCAAACTACAGAGTTTCAATGCATGAACTTCAACAAAAATAAATCATATAGACAACAACAAACAAAAGATTGCAAACTTCCCCTTTGCACATTATGTCTATTGTAGTGTCCTCTCCTCCACTGAAAGGAAAATAAGTGGTGTGAATAAGATTAAAATAAAGACATAAATATTAACGGCAAGCATTATTCAAATAAAATAATTATTCATAATAGAAAACATACCTCGCCTAGATTTTGCTATATAAAGATAGACAATCCATTTTGTATTCCACTTACTCATGCTCACTAAAACAAGCCATCTAAAACAGGTACATAATAAGATATTATAAACATTATACAAATTAATCCAGAGAGTTGAAAGCAACAATCAATCATAATGTGAAATATACCTGACTTTGAGCTTTCTTATATAAAAGGGGGTAATCCATTTTGCATTTTATGTATTCCTACTCACTAGAGTCAACCATCTGCAATAGATAGAAAATAAAATATTAGAATTCTAATAACAGTTAAACTAGATAGTTGAAGGCATGAACTTGTGAAGCAACTTAATTCCAGTCCATTTAGATTCCATGCTATATCTCAAAATATATAAGTTTTCTAAACTAGACGTAATTCTACTAGGAATAATGCAATCAATGTTATTGTAAGATAAATAATCCTTTTTGTAAGAGGGATCCAAGTTTATTTAAACATATTGAACATGTTGAGATTGGTAACTTAGGAGGTACTCCAAACCTTAGGCTACAGGGTTGTGGAGGAATTGGCATCACAAAGTCATTTGAGATCCGAGGACAAAATCTTAGGATTTAAACAAAAGCAAGCTCTATCTAACATACCAAGATTTCTAAACTATTGCACGTGGACAAAATTATGATTATTGGACGATCGAGTAGCCTGCTTTACAGCCAAGGATAGGCCCCATTCATCTACAGTAGGAGCGAAGAAATCAAAGGTTGTTGGAGTGGTTTGCAAGTAGGTTGGATATGCTTCAGTTTGCCATAGTTAGGACTAAGTTCTTTGGAAAACGTCTCGCCCAAATCTAAGGGTTTTCGAGAGTATAAGCGTTTGGTCGAAAGCTCAATATGCTTCCTTTCTCGACCTTACCATCCACTTGCTCATGCTCATCAGAACTAACCATCTACAAAAGATACACAATAAGATATTAGTATCGTTATATAAGTTAAACAAGATAATGCAATAATTAATCATAATAAGAAACACACATTTCTTCGAGATTGTTATATAAAAGAGGAGAGTCCATCTTGTATTTCATGTATTCATGCTCATTGGAACATGCCATCTGCAATAGATACACAATAAAATATTAGATTTCTAATAAAAGTCAACTTAGAGAGTTTGAATGCATGAACTTCAACAAAAACAAATCATGTAAACAACAACAAACAAAATATTACAAATTTCCCCTCTGCACATTATCTCTATTGTAGTGTCGTCTCTTTCACTGAAAGGAAAAAAAGTGGTGTGAATAAGGTTAAAATAAAGACGCATATATTAATGGCAAGCATAAATCAGAACAAATAATTATTCATAATTACAAACATACCCCATCTAGTGTTTGCAATATAAACATAGATATTCCATTTTGTATTCCACCTATTCATGCTCACCAAAACAAACCATCTACAACAGATACATAATGAGATATTAGAATCATTATACAAGTTAAACTACAGAGTTGAATGCAACAATCAATCATAATGTGAAACATACCTTACGTTGAGTTTCTTTATATAAAGTGGGGTAATCCATTGGTATTTTACGTATTTCTGCTCACTAGAATCAAGCATCTGCAGTAGATAGAAAATAAAATATTGGAATTCTAATAATAGTTAAACTAGAGAGTTGAAGGCATGAACTTGTGAACCAATTTAATTCTAGTCCATTTAGATTCCTTCTATATCTCAAAATATATAAGTTTTCTAAACTACGTAATTCCACTAGGAATAATGCAATCAATGTTATTGTAAGATAAATAATCATTTTTGTAAGAGGGATGCAAGCATATTTAAACATGTTGAACATGTTGAGATTGTTAACTAGGGAGGTACTCCAAACTCTAGGCTATAGGGTTCTAGAGGAATTGGCACCACAAAGTCACTTATGGCCTATCAACCCAAGCGTGTGGCCTTTGCACCCAAGCATCTATGTGTGAAACCAATATGGATTTGGACACTTTGCACTTGGAGATTGTAGGACAGCCTTAAAAGAATAAAGAGCCGCCTGTAGCACCAAGAGAGGCATTGTAGATTGAGAGAGAATATTTTTTTTTATTACGGCAGTGAATTTGTCTTAAGTTTCAAGTCGGCCTTGACTTGAGGAGACGATTTGAGAAGCTTACATCACCCTAAGTAATGATATAAATAGGAATGAGGAGGAATCTCATTCGTCACCTAATCAAGACACTTATTCCTCATGTGAAGGTTTTGGGACTGTTTTGGGTTGTGGTTATGCAAGTAAAGGCAACGAGAGTAGGAGACTATGTCGAGACCTTTAAAGAGTAAATGTGAGCATGAAAACAGAAGCAAGTTCTATCTAATAAGCCAATATTCTTGAAGTATTGCAGGTTTATAGTATTATGTTGATTGAAGGGTTGAGTAGCTTATTTGGCAGCCAAGGATAGTCCTCATTCATCTACAGTCAGAGTGAAGAAATCAAAGGTTGGTGAAGTGGTTTGCAGGTAGGCTGGATCTGCTTTAGTTTGTCCTAGTTAGCACTAAGTTCTTTGGAAAAAGTCTCCCCCAGATCCAAGGGTTTTGGAGAGCTAAACTAGATGTATACAGGAAGGAAAAATGCATGATTGGTGTCCGAGTTTAGGATAGTATTTGGAGCAGTCAAAAGAGCAGTAGTGGCTTTCTCCAAGCTCTAAGTACAGTCACTTGAAAAGGAATTTGAGGATTGTTAGAAGGGCAAAAGAATAGATGCTCAAGACTGGTTTTTGACAAACAAAAGAAAGAGGTCAAGGGAGCAGTTTGCCTAGCCCAAGTTTGTTTTTGAGGAAGGATTTTTTATAGTGATAAGTGGCATCCCTCCATGCCCTAAGTTTGCCTCATTGAAGTAGCACAAGTAGGAAATGGAGGGAAGAAGTCCCTAAGAGTTGTGTTCTTGAAGGACTAAGGAGCAGCTAGTGGGCAAGAAGTCCTAAAGGAGTTGACGAGCAACCGTGGGCAATCTATAGTTGTTCACAAACGGATTTGTGAGCAACTCAACAGAAGACCCCATGTCTTGGTTGTTGGTAGATTAATGATCAGCTAAAGGGCACATTGGAGTCGTGTTCAGTGACATAAAGTAGCAAGATCATTGATAGAGGCATATTGGTGTTGTTGCAGATCATGAGCCTAAGGACTGGGCAAATGTGTTCAGGGTACGATTAGTGGAGTTGTGTAGTGCACTAGATCAGCTAGTAAGTCAATGTATCTATCTTGTTTAGGGTTTGTTGGTGTGTATTACACTTTATTATTATAACGAATTTGGGTTATTAAAAAAATTGTAAGAAGTTGTATATATTTGTGCACTAGTTGATTTACTATTGTTTATATTTCGTTGTGCAAAGTAGTTTGTTGTGGTATTTGGACTGGTAGTGTCAGTGATCCTAAGACACTGACCTATATTCTAGTACTGTGTTAAAACAACATGGTATCAAAGCTACTTTGAAGGGCCAGCGAATGAGAGTGTACACAGTGAATCAACTCAGAAGGAGTTGAGATTGTCTAGATCATGGAGCAGATGTTTCAGCAAAAGATATGGAGATGTGATCTTGACTGGCTTGGCAGCAAGATTGGTTGGGAGTTCTGGTGGATTGGAGGTGAAACTGGTGAACAACAGTTTGTTGTAGGGAAGAATACTCATCATGGACTTCCTATGACTTGCCATAGATCATTGGGACAACTCTATGATGGCTTTAGCATGGACGAGAAAGGTATGATCAAGATTGCTTCATGTGGTGAACAACATGTTGGCAGGCTAGTTTCTTCTTTGGGCAATGATGTTGCATTATTGCATGTCAAAGATTATAGGGATGTCAAGTGTTACATTTGACTCAGGAACATGAGTGCTTGCAGGACTAAGTTGCGATGATGATGGTCGTGTTCGACCGCAGCTCCGACTAATCTTGTAGGCCACAAGATCAGTGACAAGTTGAGCCAATGGAGATCGTGTAGACTCAGAGAGAGTCTAGCTTCAAAAGGAGCAACCGTATGGAAGTGTTGAAATCTTCAAGTTCAGATGAGATGAGGCGGAGGCACTACTGAGATAGTGTGGTTCATTTTACATGCTATGCTGCAGTGGTGGATAGCAATGTTGAAAAATGTGTAACTAGGTTCAGCCTTCATAAATATGAAATGTAGTTTTGGTTCTTGTATTTTTTAAAATGAAAGAAAATTTATTATTGTTATTTTTAGAGCATGGGTTTCATGCTCAAGGTCTTTTATTTTAAAGGTCATGCACCCAATGAATGCTTCTAGGGTTTATCCTAGGTCAGGAAGTCAAAATAGTTGTTGTCATAAGTTAAAGACCCCATCAAGCACAATGTAATTTGTAAACAAAATTATTTTTGTATTTAAAAGAGTCAAAATACCCTTCAAGACCAAGTCGGCCTAGCAACTAAGAAGTCGGCCTATTTCGAGGATCCACGTACACCTTGAGAAGCGTATCTAAAGGAGGGAACTCGACCTCCTTTAGACCCATTCATTTCTCATCTCATCTATAGGCAAAGGAGAAGTTCAAGAAGGCTATCAAAGAAGGAGGAGGAAGAAGATAAGCTTCTAGGCCAATTCTCTCTCACACAAGCGAAGAAAGATAGCCAGGGTTTGTTGCTTCAAGGTCGAAATTCTCTATCTGCTAGAAGAGAATCAAAGTTGTTGGAACAAGGGCCTAATAGGTCATCTACGAGCCCTGCACAAGGAAGCAAGTCAAGCGAAGTTGCTAGGAGGCCTTGGAAGGCTAATTTCGCTCACACGTATGGATGTAGTAACAGTTGCAAGGAGTCGAAAATTTCAGGCTTGCAATAAAGGACGAAATTCTGAAGTTGGGGGTCGAAGTTGTGTTGTTGGAAGAGATTTGACTAGGTTTGACTTGGGCAAGGGATGCACATCATCAGGATAAGAGAAGATATTTACGGATTTTCCTCTCAAGTGGAGAGGTTTTGACCCTGGCTTGCAACATATATGCTGTGTTCTTGAGTACAATTGCTTCAAGTAATGAACAACATGTTAGTAGGCTAGTTTCTTCTTTAGGAAGGAATGTTGCATATCTGAGATTGGAGGGATGTGCTCGTGTTGTGTTTGACCCAGGAGGAGGATGAGTGCTTGCAGGACTAAGTTACGATGATGATGGCCAAGTTCGACCACAACTTAGACTGACCTTCTAGGACACAAGATCAGTAACAAGTTGAGGCAATTGAGATCACATAGACTTAGAGGACGTCTAGCTTCAAAGGGAGCAACCCTATGGAAGTATTGAGATCTTCAGGTTCAGATGAGATGGGGCAGAGACACTACCAATATAGCTTAGTTCATTCTACAAGCTATGTTGTAGTGGTGGATGCCAAATGGGCTAGTGTCGTCGGTGATGATGATGGGGACTTCCTTGTGTTGAAAGTTCCTCCCTCGCTAAGAGGGAGTGTTGAGATTGGTAGCTTGGGAGGTACTCCAAACCCTAGGCTATAGGGTTGTGAAGGAATTGGCACCACAAAGTCACTTGTGAGCTAAGAACACAAGCGTGTGGGCTTTGTACCAGAGTTTGTGGGTGTGAAACTGTGTATGAATTTGGACATTTGGCACTTGGAGATTGTAGGACATCCATTAAGGAACAAGGGGCCGCTTGAAGGATAAATATACAAAAAGATGAATTAACTATACAAATACCTACCCTCCCTTGCCTAATATTATAGCAGCAACAACTATGAACAATAATCCCTGAACACGTGAACCCCAGTATAACATTTCCATTTCTTTGATACCAAAGTTCTAGGGAAAATCTTGAATCTGATATCCTTCAACAAGATCATACTACCTCGAAACCATGACAAACTGATAAATCAAAGTGCAACTAACAAATATTTCAATGTATTAAAGGACAATAGTATTGTGTAGGAGAAAAGTATGTCTCACCCATCCTCTATGCCACGTTTGTAGAATGTCTAGTGCATCTTCACCACTTCCCCTTCATAGCACATACAATTAGAGTTGTTCACTACATAAAAAATAATCAATATAATTGACTATAAGAGCATAGATAAAACATATGTTAATTTGAATAGCAAACAAATGGAGCCACAAATTAGCGAAAAAAAACTTTTAAATGAAGTGAAATGCATGTAAATATGTTGACTCACCTTCATTTATGAACAATAACCTCAATTTTCTCTGTCTTCTTCCTTTATTTACATTGTCGCACCCGACAAACAAAACCAAAACCAAACTACAAGAAACTTTAAAAAACCAAAAAGAACAAAACAAAGGAAGAGTACAACAAACCCAACAAACAAAACCAAGACCAAACTACAAAAAAAGAAGAAAAATGTAAAACTAATGAAAACGAGTACAACATAGCATGGCCATGCTCAAACTCAACAAAACAAAACATGCAAACAAGAACAAAGAAAAATTGCAAACATCCCCTGTGCACATCATCTCTTTTGCAATGTGTTGTCCTCTCCTGAAAGGGAAAAAAATTGGGTTGAATAAGGTTAAAATACACACAATTAGTAATGTTAAACATGTTTCAAAACCAATAATTATTCATAATAGGGTATACACCTCCCCTAGTGTTTGTTTTATAACGACGGACACTCTTTTGTATTCCACGTCCTCGTGCTCATCAGAACCAACCATCTACAAAAGATACACAATAAGATATTAGAATTGATATATAAATTAAATTAAACCGTACGCAATAATTAATCGTAATAAGAAACACACATTTCCTTGAGATTTGTATATAAAAGGGGAGAGACCATTTTGTATTTCACATATTCATGCTCATTGGAACATGCCATCTGCAATAAATATTATATTTCTAACAAAAGTCAAACTAAATAGTTCAAAGGCATGAAACAATTCATGTAGACAACAACAAACAAAAAATTACAAACTTCCCCTTTGCACACTATCTCTATTGTAGTGTCCTCTCCTGCGTTAAAAGGAAAAAAAATGGTGTGAATAAGATTTAAATAAAAACACAGATAATAATGGCAAGCATAATTCAAAATAAATAATTATTCATAGTTGCAAACAAACCTCGTCTAGAGTTTGCTATATAAAGATAGACATTCCATTTTGTATCCCACTTATTCATGCTCACCAAAACAAGCCATCTACAACAGATACATAATACGATATTAGAATCATTATATAAGTTAAACTAGAGAGTTGAATGCAACAATCAATCATAATGTGAAACATACCTGACTTCGAGCTTCTTTATATAAAGGGGTGTAATCCATTTTTTATTTTATGTATTTTTGCTCACTGAAATCAACCATCTGCAGTAAATAGAAAATAAAATATTAGAATTCCAATAATAGTTAAACTAGAGAGTTGAAGGCATGAACTTATGAACCAACTTAATTCAAGTGCAATTATATTCCATGCTATATCTCAAAATATATAAGTTTTATAAACTAGACGTAATTCTACTAGGAATAATGCAATTAATGTTATTGTAAGATAATTAATCCTTTTTGTAAGAGGGATCCAAGTATATTTAAACATATTGAACATTTTGAGATTGGTAACTTGGGAGGTACTCCAAACCCTACATTACAAGGTTGTAGAGGAATTGGCACCACAAAACCACTTGTGGGCTATGAACTCAAGTGTGTGGATTTTGCACCCAAGCTCATGGGTGTGAAACCATGTATGGATTTGGACACTTGGTACTTGGAGATGAATAAGGGGTTGGTTGTAGCAGCAAGAGAGGCATTGTGGATTGAGAGAAAAGAATTTTTATTTGATTGTGGGTGAATTTGTCTTAAGTTTCAAGTCAACGTTTACTTGATTAAACAATCTGAGAAGGTTAGACGTCACCCTAAGGAATGATATAAATAGGAGAGAGAACAACCCTTATTCCTCACCTAATCAAGTCACTTATTTCTCATGTGAAGACTGAAATAGGAGGTCGAGTCCACAACCAAGAAGAAGAAAGGATCAAGTTTGGTTAGGGTTGATTTTTGGACTATTTTGGGCTATCATTATGCAAGTAAAGGCAATGAGAGTAGGGAGACTAGGCCGAGACTTTTGAGGACGAAATCTAAACATGAAAACAAAAGCAAGCTCTCTCTCACAGGGCGATATTTCTGAAGTATTACAGTTGGATGAAGTTATGATTATTGGAGCGTCGAGTAGCCTACTTGGCTACCAAGGATAGGCCACATTCGTCTACAGTAGGAGCGAATAAATCAAAGGTTGTTGGAATGGTTTGCAGGTAGGTTGGATCAACTTTAGGTTGACCTAGTTAGGGCTGAGTTCTTTGAAAAAAGTCTTGCTCAGATCCAAGGGTTTTGGAGAGCAGAAATGGACACCTACAAGGAGGAAAAGTACAAGATTGGTGTCCTAATTTAGGATAGTATTTGGAGCAGCCAAAAGAACAGTTTTGGAAGGGTTGTACTGCCTTGCTCTGAGCCCTAAGTACAGTCACTTGAGAAGAAATTTGAGGACTGTTAGAAGGGAAAAAAAAACAATGCTAAGGACTGATCTTTCAAGGAAAAAAGGAGGAGGTGAATAAAGCAATTTAAAAAGCCCAAGTTTGTTGTTGAAGAAGGAATTTTGACAGTGATAGATTGCAACCCTTCATTCTGCAAGTTTGCCTCAATGAAGCAACACAAGTAGGCGATATAGAGAAGAAGTGCCTAAGAGTTGTGTACCTAAAGGAATAAGGAGCAGCTAGTTGGCAAGAAGTCCTAAAGGCACTAGTTAGTAGCAGTGGGAAGTCTAGAATTGTTCACAAACGAAGTTGTGAACAACTCAACAAAAGACCCTATGTCTTGGTTGTTGATGGAATAATGATCATCTTAGTTGGAATATTGGAGCCTTGTCTAATGATCTAATGAGCAATATCATTAATAGAGGCAGATTTGTGTTGCTAGAGATTGAGAGCCAAAGGACTTGGCATATGTGTCAAGGTTACGACCAATGGAGCTATGAAGTGCACTAGATAAGCTAGTAGGTCAGTGTATCTTATTCAAAGAAGATTGGTGGTCAAAGTTCTTGGCACCCAACCCTAGTCTATATTCCTTGTATCATTAATTGTATGAGGGCCACGATCCCTAGGACGAGAGCCCTTGATAGTTGTATTACAGTTTGTTAATATAATGAAGTTGGGTTACTGAAAAAATTGTATAAGTTGTCTATATTGGTGCACTACTTGATTTAATGTTGTTTATATTTTGTTGTGCAAAGTAGTTTTTTGTAGTATTTTGGATTGGTAGTCTCAGTGATTATAAGACCCTAACCTAGATTCCAATACCATGGAAAAACAAAAGAACAAATAAAATCCTTGTGTTGTCTACTAGCACAACGGTTGATTGGTCGAAGGCTTAGTATGCTTGCTTGCTCGACATTACCATCCTCCAATCTAAGGGACGTCGTGTAGGGCTATGCCTATGATGTGGACCCAAAAAACATATAATTTAAAACATACCATTTTATGTATATGTCTAACCACTATTTAAATGGTATTACCCGAGAACCATACTAGAAGGAGAAAACATCTAGCAAACAAATAAAAATAACACTATTTTGTAGGAAAATAACATCACTCACCCATCCTTTGCACTGCAACATTTCCTAAGATATCTTCACGACTCAACCCACCCAGAGACTACAATTGTAAGCGCTCGCTGCACAAAATAATATTATACATGAGATCACGAATAAACAACAGAATCTTAAAGGATAAATATACAAAGCAATTAATTAACCATACACATACCTACCCTCCCTTGCCTAATATTATAACAGCGGCGATCATGAACAATAATCCCTGAACATGTGAAACCAAGTGTAACATTTCCATTTCTTTCATATCAAAATTCTAAGAAAAATCTTGAATCTCACACCCATGAACAAGATCATACTACCTCAAAACGATGACAAAATGCTAAATCATTGTGCAACTAACAAATATTTCAATGTATTAAAGGAAAATAGTATTGTTTAGGAGAAAACTATGCCTCACCCATCCTCTGTGCCACATTTGTAGAATGTCTAGTGCATCTTCACCACTTGACCTTTCTAGACCATACAATTGTAGTTGTTCACTACATAAAAAAGTTCAATATATTTGACTATGAGAGCATAGATAAAACATATATTAATTTGAAATGAAACAAATGCAGCCCCAGATTAGCGAAAGATACTTTTAAATGAAGTGCATTGCATGTAGATATGTTGACTCAACTTCACCTAAGAACAATAACGTCAATTTTCTCTGTTTGCTTCCTTCATTTCCATTTCTGCACCCAACAAACAAAACCAAGTCCAAACTACAAGAAACATTCAAAAAACAAAACAAAGGAGAGCACAACAAACCCAACAAACAAAACCAAGACCAAACAACAAAAAACAAGAAAAAAATGCAAAACAAAGGAAATCAAGTACAACACGGCATGGCCATGCTCAAACTCAACAATAAAAAACATGCAAATAAGAACAAAGAAAGAATTGCAAACATCCCCTCTGCACATCATCTCTCCTTCAATGTGTTGTCCTCCACTGAAAGGGAAGAAAAGTTGGTTGAATAAGGTTAAAATACACACAATTAGTAATGTCAAACATAATTCAAAACCAATAATTATTCATAATAGGAAACACACCTACCCTAGAGTTTGTTTTATAATGATGGACACTCTTTTGTATTCCACTTGTTCATGCTTATCAGAACCAACCATCTACAAAATATACACAATAAGTTATTAGAATTGTTATATAACTTAAACTAGAGAGTACGCAATAATTAATCGTAATAAGAAACACACATTTCTTTGATATTATTATATAAAATGGGAGAGTCCATTTTGTATTTCACATATTCACGCTCACTCAAACAAGCTATCTACAATAGATACACAATAAAATATTAGATTTCTAATACAAGTCAAACTAGAGAGTTTGAATGCATGAAATTCAACAAAAACAAATCATATAGACAACAACAACAAAAAAGATTACAAACTTCCCCTTTGCAGATTATCTCTATTGTAGTGTCCTCTCCTTCGCTAAAAGGAAAAGAAGTGGTGTGAATATAGTTAAAATAAAGATACAGATTGTATGCCACTTACTTATGCTCACTAGAACAAGCCATCTAAAATAGACACATAATAAAATATTAGAAACATTATATTATTTAAATTAGAGAGTTGAATGCAACAATGAATCATAATGTGAATCATAAAGGGGGGTAATACATTTTGTATTTTATGTATTTCTACTCATTGGAATCAACCATCTACGGTAGATACAAAATAAAATTTAGAATTCTAATAACAGTTAAACTAGAGAGTTGAAGGCATGAAGTTGTGAACCCACTTAATTCTAGTCCATTTATATTCCTTACTATATCTCATAATATATAAGTTTTCTAAACTAGACGTAATTCTACAAGGAACAATGCAATCAATGTTATCTTAAGATTAATAATCCTTTGTGTAAGAGGAATCCAAGCATATTTAAACATATTGAACATGTTGAGATTGGTAATTTGGGAGGTACTCCAAACTCTAGGCTATAGAGTTATGGAGGAATTGGCATGTGGGCTATGAACCCATGCGTGTGGGCTTTGCACCCAAGCTTGTGGGTGTGAAACCGTGTATGGACTTGGAGAGTTGGCACATGGGGATTGTTGGGCACCCTTAAAGGAATAAGGGGTTGCTTGTAGCACCAAGAGAGGCATTGTAGATTGAGAGAAAATAAGTTTTATTTGATTGTTGGTGAATTTATCTTAAGTTTCAAGTTGACCTTGGCTTGAGGAGAAAATTTGAGAAGGTTAGATGTCACGCTAAGGAATGATATAAATAGGAGTGAGGAGGAGCCTCATTCCTCACCCAATCAAGTCACTTATTCCTCATGTGAAGATTGAAATAGGAGGCTGAGTCCGCAGCCAAGAAGGAGAAAGGATTAAGTCTAGTTAGGGTTGGTTTTGGGACTATTTTGGGTTGTGGTTATGCACGTAAAGACAGGGAGTAGAAGGAGACTATGCCGAGACTTTTGAGGACGAAATCTCAGCATGAAAACAGAAGCAAGATCTATCTAATAGGTTGAGATTTCTGAAGTATTGTAGGTGGATAAAATTATGATTATTGGAGGGTCGAGTAGCCTACTTGGCAGCCAAGGATAGGCCACATTCATCTACAGTAGGAGGGAGGAAATCAAAGGTTGTTGCAGTGGTTTGTAGGTAGGTTGGATCTGGTTCAGGTTTCCCTAGTTAGGACAAAGTTCTTCGGAAAATGTCTGCCCAAATTCAAGGGTTTTGGAAAGCAAAAGTGGACTTCTACAATAAAGAAAATTGCAGGATTTGTGTCCTACTTTAGGACAATATTTGGAGCAGCCAAAGGAACAGTTTTGTGAGGGCTGTAGTGGTTTTCTCCAAACCCTAAGTACAGTCACTTGAGAATGAATTTGAGGATTGTTAGAAGTGAAAAAGAAGAGATGCTCAAGACTGATCTTTGAGGGACAAAAGAAGGAGGTCAAGGCAGCAGTTTGCCTAGCCCAATTTCTTTGTTGAGGAAGGATTTTTTATAGTGATAGTTGGCAGCCCTCCATGCCCTAAGTTTGCCTCATTCAAGCAGCACAAGTAGGCAATAGAGGGAATAAGTCCCTAAGAGTTGTGTTCTTGGAGGACTAAGGAGCGACCAGTGGGCAAGAAGTCCCAAATGAGCTGAGGAGCAACAGTGGGCGGTCTAGAGTTGTGAACAAATAGAGTTGTGAACAAACTCAACAAAAGACCCCATGTCTTGGTTGTTCATAGACTAATGATCAGCTAGAGGGCAGATTGGAGCTGTGTTTAGTGACCTAAAGGAGCAAGATCATTGATAGAGGCCGATTGGTGTTGTTGCAGATCGTGAGCCTAAGGACTAGGCAAATGTGTTCAGGATATTATCAATGAAGCTGTGAAGTGCACTAGATTAGCTAGTAAGTCAGTGTATCTTGTTAAGGGTTGATTGGTGGTCAAAGTTGTTGACACCAAACCCTCCTTTGTATTCCTTGTATCGGTGATTGTATGAGGGCCATGATCCTTGATACGGAAGCCCTAAACAATTGTATTACAGTTTATTAATATAACAAATTTGGGTTATTAATTTAATTGTAAAAAGTTGTATATATTGGTGCACTTGTTGATTTACTGTTGTTTATATTTCGTTGTTCAAAGTAGTTTGTTGTGGTATTTGGATTGGTAGTGTTAGTGATCCTAAGATCCTAACCTAGATTCTAGTAGCGTGGAAAAACAACATGGTAACAAAGCTACTTTGAAAGGCCAGTGAATCATAGTGTGCAGACTGAAGCAACTCAGAGGGAGTTGAGATTTTCTAGATCATGGAGCAGATGTTTCAGCTGAAGACATGGAGATGTGATCTTGATTGGCTAGGCAGCGAGATTGGCTGGGAGTTATTGTGGTGAAACTGGTGAACAACAGCTCATTGTACGGAAGATTATTGATCATGGACTTCCTATGATTTGCCATAGATCGTTGGGACAGATCTAGGATTGCTTTAGCATGGACGAGATTGGTATGATCAAGATTGCTTCATGTGATGAACAACATGTTGGCAGGCTAGTTTCTTCTTTGGGTAAGGATGTTGCATATCCAAGATTAGAGGGATGTGCAAGTGTTAAGTTTGACCTAGGAGGATGAGTGCTTGCAAAACTAATTTGCGGTGATGATGGTCCTGTTCGACAACAACTTAGACTAGACTTGTAGGAAACGAGATCGATAACAGGTTGAGCAAATGGAAATCGTGTAGACTCAGAGGGAGCTAGCTTCAAAGGGAGCAACCTGATGGATGTGTTGAGATCTTCAGGTTCAGGTGAGATGAGGCAAAGGCACTACCGAGATAGTGTTGTTCATTCTACAAACTATGTTGCAGCTGTGGAAGCCAAATGGGCTAGTGTCGTTGGTGATGATGGTGGAGACTTCCTAGTGTTGGAAGTACCTCCCTCGCTAAGAGGGAGTGTTGAGATTGGTAGCTTGGGAGGTACTCCAAACCCTAGGCTATAGGGTTGTGGAGGAATTGGCACCACAAAGTCACTTGTGAGATAAAAATTAAAAACCCAAGCGTGTCGGCTTTGCACCCAAGCTTGTGCGTGTGAAACCGTGTATGGATTTGTACACTTGGCACTTGGAGATTGTAGGGCACCCTTAAAGGAACAACGGGTTGCTTGTAACACAAAGAGAGGCCTTGTAGATTGAGAAGAAATTTCATATGATTATGTGGGTGAATTTGTCTTAAGTTTCAAGTCGGCCTTGTCTTGAAGAGACCATTTGAGAAGTTTAGATGTCACCCTGAGGAATGATATAAATACGAGTGAGGAGGAGCCTCATTCGTCACCCAATCAAGTCACTTATTCCTCATGTGAAGACTAAAAGAGGATGTTGAGTCTGCAACCAAGAAGGAGAAAGGATCAAGTCTGGTTAGGGTTGATATTGGGATTGTTTTAGGCTATGGTTATGCAAGTAACGGTAGTGAGTAGAAGGAAACTAGGCCAAGCCCTTTTAGCGCAAAATATGAGCATGAAAACAAAGACAATCTCTCTGTAACATGCCAAGATTTCATAAGTATTGCACGTGGATGAAATTATGCTTCTTGGAGGGCCAAGTAGCCTACTTAGCAGCTAAGGATAAGCTGCATTCATCTATAGTAGGAGAGAAGAAATCAAAATTGTTGGAGCGGTTTGTCGCTGGGTTAGATCTGCTTCAGATTGCCCTAGTTAGGGATGAGCTCTTCAGGAAAAATTATCGCTCAGATCCAAGGATTTTGGAGAGCAAAAGTGGATGTCTAGGAGTAAAATGCAACATTGGTGTCCTAGTTTAGGATAGTATTTGGAGTAGCCAAAAGAACAGTTATGGGATAGATGTACTGGCTTGCTCCAAGCCCCAAGCACAGTCAATTGAGAAAGAATTTCAGGACTATTAGAAGGACATAACAACGGATGCTCAGGATTGATCTTTGAAGGACAAAAGGATATCAAGGGAGCAGTTTGACTAGCCCAAGTTTGTTGTTGGAGGAGGACTTTTGACATTGATAGTTGGCAGGCCTCCATGCCCTAAGTTTGCCTCATTGAAGCAGCACAAGTATGCAATAGAGGGAAAAAGTATCTAAGAGTTGTGTTCTTAAAGGACTAAGGAGAAGCTAGTGGGCAAGAAGTTCCAAAGGAGCTGAGGAGCAACAATGTGCAGTCTAGAGTTGCGAACAAATCAACAGAATATCCTATGTCTTGGTTGTTGATGAACTAATTTTCAGCTAAAGGGCATATTAAAGTCATGTTCAGTGACGTAAAGGAGCAGGATCATTAATAGAGGTAGATTGGTGTTGCTCCAGATCAGGAGCCAAAGGACTGGGCAGATGTGTTCAGGATACGGTCGGTGGAGTTGTGAAGTGCACTAGATCAGTTAGTAAGTCAATGTATCTTGGTCAGGGTAGAATGGTGGTCAAAAAAGTTAACACCAAACCCTATTTTGTATTCCTTGTATTAGTGATTGCATGAGGGCCATGATCTGTATGAGAACCCTAAACATTTGTATCACAGTTTGTTAATATAACGAACTTGGGTTATTGAAATATTGTAAAAAGTTCTCTATATTTGTGCACTAGTTGATTTACTATTGTTTATATTTTGTTGTGCAAAGTAGTTTGTTGTGGTATTTGGATTGGTAGTGTCAGTGATTGTAAAACCCTAACCTAGATTCAAGTCTGTGGAAAAACAACGGAACACCCAAAATCTCAATGTTGTCTACTAGCACAATGGTTGATTGGTCAAAGGCTCAATATGCTTGCTTGCTTGACCTTACCATCCTTCTCTCTAGGGCATGTTGTGGAGGGGTGTGCATGTGATGTGGACCAAAAAAGCATATAAATTTAAACATACCATTTTATGTATATGTCAAACAGATATTTAAGTGGTACTACTGAAAAACCATTCTAGAAGGAGAAAATGTTGAGCAAACAAATAATAATAATGTTATTTTGTTGGAAAACATGACTTACCCATCCTCTATGTTGAATCTACATCTCTTAAGATATCTTCTCCACTTGACCCTCCCAAACACAACAATTGTAGTCGCTCGCTGCACAAAGTAATAATATTACATATGGCATCACGGATAAGCCATAAGAGCTTAAAGGATAAATATATTGAGCGACGAATTAACAATACACATACTTACCCTCCCTACCTAATATTATTATAGCGATAATAATGAACAATAATCCTTGAACATGTGAACGTCGGTGTAACATTTCCCTTTCTTTTAAAGCAAAGTTCTAGGAAAAATCTTGAATCTCACACCCATGAACAAGATCATATTACCTCAAAACCATGACAAAATAATAAATCATTGTGCAACTAACAAATATTTCAGTGTATTAGACGGCAATTGTATTATGTAGGAAAAAGGTATGCCTCACTCATCCTTCGTGTCATATTTGTAGAATGTCTAGTGCATCTTCACCACTTGACCATTGTAGACCATACATTTGTAGTTGCTCACTACATAAAAAAGATCAATATAGTTGACTATGAAAGCATAGATAAAACATATCATAATTTGAATAGCAAACAAATGGAGCCATAAATTAGCGAAAGATATTTTTAAGTGAAGTGCATTGCATGTAGATATGTTGACTCACCTTTATTTATGAACAATAACCTCAATTTTCTTTGTTTGCTTCCTTCATTTCCATTTCCGCACCCAAGAAACAAAACCAAGACCAAACTACAAGAAACGTTTAGAAAACAAAAACAAAATAACAAAATAAAGGAAGAGTACAACAAACCCAACAAACGAAACCAATATATACTACAAAAAACAAGAAAAAATTGCAAAACAAAGGAAGACGAGTACAACATAGCATGGCCATGCTCAAACTCAATAAAACAAAACATGCAGACAAGAACAAAGAAAAAATTGAAAACATCCCCACTGCACATCATCTCTCCTACAATGTGTTGTCCTCTGCTAAAAGGGAAAAAAGGCAAGTTGAATAAGGTTAAAATACATAAACAATTAGTAATGTTAAATATATTTCAAAATCAATAATTATTCATAATAGGAAAAACACCTCCCATAGAGTTTGTTTTATAATGATGGACACGCTTTTGTATTTCGCTTGCTCATGCTCATCAGAACCAACCATCTACAAAAAATACACAATAAAATATTAGTATCGTTATATAAGTTCAACTAGAGAGTATGCAATAATTAATCATAACAAGGAACACACATTTCTTTGAAATTGTTATATAAAAGCGGAGAGTCCATTTCGCATTTCAAGTATTCATGCTCAATTGAATAAGCAATCTGCAATAGATACACAATAAAATATTAGATTTCTAATAAAAGTCAAACCAAAGAGTTTGAAGACACGAACTTCAACAAAAATAAATCAAGTAGAAAACAACAAACAAAAAAATGTAAACTTCACCTTTGCACATTATCTCCATTGTAGTGTCTTGTCCTCCGCTAAAAGGAAAAAAAGAGGTGTGAATAAAGTTAAAATAAAGACACATAGTAATGGCGAGCATAATTCAAAACAAATAATTATTCATAATACCAAACATACTTCGTTTAGATTTTGATATATAAAGATAGACATTCCATTTTGTATTCCACTTGCCCATGCTCACCAAAACAAACCATCTACAACAAATACATAATAAGGTGTCAGAATCATTATACAAGTTAATTTGGAGAGTTGAATGCAACAATCAATCACAATGTGAAACATACTTGACTTTGAACTTTTTTATATAAGGAGTATAATCCATTTTGTATTTTACTTATTCCTTCCCACTAGAATCAACCATCTTCAGTAGATAGAAAATAAAACATTAGAATTATAATAAAAGTTAAACTAGAGAGTTCAAGGCATGAACTTGTGAACCATCTTAATTCAAGCCCATTTATATTCCATGCTATATCTCAAAATATATAAGTTTTCTAAACTAGACATAATTCTTCTAGGAATAATGCAATCAATGTTATCGTAAGATAAATAAACTTTTTTGTAAAAGAGATCCAAGCATATTTAACATATTGAACATTTTGAGATTGGTAACTTGGGTGGTACTCAAAACCAGTGTTGTCAAAATCACGATAATATCGTGATATTATCGCTCTATTGCGATTTTTTCCCGAAGCTGATATTATCGCGAGTAATACTTGCGTTTTTTTTTACACACGATTTTTTCCCAATTTATCGTTGAGGTTCGGGGCAGCGCGATTTTATAAGGAATGCTAAATGTTCGAAATGCAATTTTTTTGAAAGAAACAAATAATTTTTGAGTGAGGCAACTTAATGATCAAGTCTAGGCCCTAATATTGATATGCTATTCATGGTAATGTTAAATTCTTAAAGTAAAAGGATGAAAATTAATGAAGATTAAGGAGAATGTCACTTTTACTTAAATTTTTAACATTACCATGAAATGACTCATGATGTTTGAGAGTGGTTCCGACCTCATTGGATTTCATATGGAGAAAGTAAAATTTTAGATTTCATTCAACATCCAGCAGACTTATCAGCTTTTAGGATTTCAGGATTGGGAGATTGTAATGTTTCCAGGTGATACCACCTGCCCGGGCTACCCCTACCACCAGTAGAGGATGTGATCTACCTCCTATAGCTCCTACTTCTAGTTATTCGGCTTCTAGAGCACAACAAACTCCACTACCAACTCCACCAACACCAGCATCTACATCTAGAGGGAATGGGAAAGTTGTGGCATTTTCTCGCAAGAGGGGTAGAGGAAATCAATAGGGTTAGACTTTAGTTATTTTCTTCGTTTTATTGTATATGACATTATGACATGATGAGATACATTGTTATAATTTTTGTTGATAATTTGAGGCTGAGTTGGGACTCAGGAGTCAAGACTTACTATTCAGGACATGATTCAATGTTATGTGTGATCTTAGCACTAGAAATGATATTAAACATATTATATATTATTTCTTTTATCATAATTATGTGTCAATGTATTTATTTTATGTTGTAATGGTTTAGATATTAAAAAAAAATGAATATTTTTGTACCAAATGATTTTTTCTCGATTATTTCCCGATAATTACAATTTTTTCCTCGCGCCGATATTATCCCAATAACTATTAATGCAACATTGCTCAAAACCCAAGGCTCCAGGGTTCTGGATAACTTTTGACAGTGATAGTTGGCAGCCCTCCATGCCCTAAATTTGCTTCATTGAAGCAGCACAGGTATGCAATAGAGGGAAAAAGAACCTCAGAGTTGTGTTCTTAAAGGACTAAGGAGAAGCTAGTGGGCAAGAAGTTCCAAAGGAGCTGGGGAGCCACAATGGGCAGTCTAGAGTTGCGAAAAAATCAACAGAATATCCTATGTCTTGGTTGTTGATGAACTAATTTTCAGCTAAAGGGCATATTAAAGTCGTGTCCAATGACGTAAAGGAGCAGGATCATTGATAGAGTTAGATTGGTGTTGCTCCAGATCAGAAGCCAAAGCACTGGGCAGATGTGTTCAGGATACGACCGATGGAGTCGTGAAGTGCACGAGATCAGTTAGTAAGTCAATGTATCTTGGTCAGGGTAGAATGGTGGTCAAAAAAGTTGACACCAAAACCCATTTTGTATTCCTTGTATTAGTGATTGCATGAGGGCCATGATCCGTACGAGAACCCTAAACATTTGTATCACAATTTGTTAATATAACAAACTTGGGTTATTGAAAAATTGTAAAAAGTTTTCTATATTTGTGCACTAGTTGATTTACTATTGTTTATATTTTGTTGTGCAAAGTAGTTTGTTGTGGTATTTAGATTGGTAGTGTCAGTGATTGTAAGACCCTAACTTAGATTCAAGTATCGTGGAAAAACAACAGAACACCCAAAATCATAATGTTGTCTATTAGCAAAATGGTTGATTGGTCAAAGGCTCAATATGCTTGCTTGCTCGACCTTACCATCCTTATCTCTATGGCATGTTGTGTGGGGGTGTGCATGTGATGTGGACCAAAAAAGCATATAAATTTGAACATACCATTTTATGTATATGTCAAACCACTATTTAAGTGGTATTACTGGAGAACCATTCTAGAAGGAGAAAACGTTGAGAAAACAAATAATAATAACGTTATTTTGTTGGAAAACAACATGACTTACCCATCCTCTATGTTGAATCTACATCTCTTAAGATATCTTCTCCGAGAAAACGTTGAGCAAACAAATAATAATAACGTTATTTTGTTGGAAAACAACATGACTTACCCATCCTCTATGTTGAATCTACATCTCTTAAGATATCTTCTCCACTTGACCCTCCCAAACACTACAATTGTAGTCGCTCGCTGCACAAAGTAATAATATTACATATGACATCACGGACAAGCCATAAGAGCTTAAAGGATAAATATATCGAGCAACAAATTAAAAATACACATACCTACCCTCCCCTGCCTAATATTATTACAGCGACAATCACGAACAATAATCCTTGAACATGTGAACGTCAATGTAACATTTCCCTTTCTTTTATATCAAAGTTCTAGAAAAAATCTTGGATCTCACACCCATGAACAAGATCATACTACCTCAAAACCATGACAAAATGATAAATCATTGTGCAACTAACAAATATTTCAGTGTATTAAACAACAATTGTATTATGTAGGAAAAAAGTATGCCTCACTCATCCTTTGTGTCACGTTTGTAGAATGTCTAGTGCATCTTCACCACTTGACTTTTGTAGACCATACATTTGTAGGCTCTCACTACATAAAAAAAATCAATATAGTTGACTATGAAAGCATAGATAAAATATATAATAATTTGAATAGCAAACAAATGGAGCCATAAATTAGCGAAAGATACTTTTAAGTGAATTGTTTTGCATGTAAATATGTTGACTCACCTTTATTTATGAACAATAACTTCAATTTTCTTTGTCTGCTTCCTTCATTTCCATTTCCGAACCCAAGAAACAAAACCAAGAACCAACTACAAGAAATGTTTAGAAAACAAAAACAAAATAACAAAATAAAGGAAGAGTACAACAAACCCAACAAACGAAACCAATATATACTACAAAAAACAAGAAAAAATTGCAAAGCAAAGGAAGACAAGTACAACATAGCATGGCCATGCTCAAACTCAACAAAACAGAACATGCAAACAAGAACAAAGAAAAAATTGTGAACATCCCCTCTGCACATCATCTCTCCTGCAATGTGTTGTCCTCTGCTAAAAGGGAAAAAAAAACAAGTTGAATAAAGTTAAAATACATCGATAATTAGTAATATTAAACATATTTCAAAATCAATAATTATTCATAATAGGAAACACACCTCCCATAGAGTTTATTTTATAATGATGGACACTCTTTTGTATTCTACTTGCTCTTGCTCATCACAACCAGCCATCTACAAAAGATACACAATAAGATATTAGTATCGTTATATAAGTTAAACTAGAGAGTATGCAATAATTAATCATAATAAGAAACACACATTTCTTTGAAATTGTTATATAAAAAGGGAGAGTCCATTTCGCATTTCACATATTCATACTTACTTGAATAAGCAATCTGCAATAGATACACAATAAAATATTAGATTTCTAATAAAAGTCAAACCAGAGAGTTTGAAGGCACGAACTTCAACAAAAATAAATCAAGTAGAAAACAACAAACAAAAAATTGTAAACTTCCCCTTTGCACATTATCTCCATTGTAGTGTCTTGTCCTCCACTAAAAGGAAAAAAAGAGATGTGAATAAAGTTAAAATAAAGACACGAATATGGCAAAACATAATTCAAAACAAATAATTATTCATAATACCAAACATATTTTGTTTAGATTTTGCTATATAAAGATAGAAATTCCATTTTATATTCCACTTACCCATGCTCACCAAAACAAGCCATCTACAACAGATACATAATAAGGTTTTAGAATCATTATACAAAATTTAATTTGGAGAGTTGAATGCAACAATAAATCACAATAATCAACCATTTTATATTTTACTTATTCCTTTCCACTAGAATCAACCATCTGCAGTAGATAGAAAATAAAATATTAGAATTATAATAAAAGTTAAACTAGAGAGTTCAAGGCATGAACTTGTGAACCAACTTCATTCAAGCCCATTTATATTCCATGCTATATCTCAAAATAAATAAGTTTTCTAAACTAGACGTAATTCTTCTAGGAATAATGCAATCAATGTTATCGTAAGATAAATAAAACTTTTCGTAAAAGAGATCCAAGCATATTTAAACATATTGAACATGTTGAGATTGGTAACTTGGGTGGTACTCAAAACCCAAGGCTCCAGGGTTGTGGATGACTTTTGACAGTGATAGTTGGCAGCCCTCCATGCCCTAAGTTTGCCTCATTGAAGCAGCACAAGTATGCAATAGAGGGAAAAAGTACGTAAGAGTTGTGTTCTTAAAGGACTAAGGAGAAGCTAGTGGGCAAGAAGTTCCAAAGGAGCTGAGGAGCAATAATGAGCAGTCTAGAGTTGCGAAAAAATCAACAGAATATCCTATGTCTTGGTTGTTGATGAACTAATTTTTAGCTAATGGGCATATTAAAGTCGTGTTCAGTGACGTAAAGGAGCAGGATCATTGATAGAAGTAGATTGGTGTTGCTCCAGATCAGGAGCCAAAGGACTGGGCAGATGTGTTCAGGATCCGACCAGTGGAGTTGTGAAGTCCACTACATCAGTTAGTAAGTCAATGTATCTTGGTTAGGGTAGAATGGTGATCAAAAAAGTTGACACCAAACCCTATTTTGTATTCCTTGTATTAGTGATTACATGAGGGCCATGATCCGTACAAGAACCCTAAACATTTGTATCATAGTTTGTTAATATAACGAACTTTGGTTATTGAAATATTCTAAAAAGTTTTCTATATTTGTGCACTAGTTGAGTTACTATTGTTTATATTTTGTTGTGCAAAGTAGTTTGTTGTGGTATTTGGATTGGTAGTGTCAGTGATTGTAAGACCCTAACTTAGATTCAAGTACCGTGGAAAAACAACAGAACACCCAAAATCCTAATGTTGTCTACTAGCACAATGGTTGATTGGTCAAAGGCTTAATATGCTTGCTTGCTCGACCTTATCATCCTTCTCTCTAGGGCATGTTGTGTGGGGGTGTGCATGTAATGTAGACCAAAAAAGCATATAAATTTGAACATACCATTTTATGTATATGTCAAATCATTATTTAAGTGGTACTACTGGAGAACCATTCTAGAAGGAGAAAACGTTGAGAAAACAAATAATAATAATGTTATTTTGTTGGAAAACAACATGATTTACCCATCTTCTATGTTGAATCTACATCTCTTAAGATATCTTCTCCACTTGACCCTTCCAAACACTACAATTGTAGTCGCTCGCTGCACAAAGTAATGGTATTACATATGAGATCACGGATAAGCCATAAGAGCTTAGAGGATAAATATATCGAACGACGAATTAACAATACACATACCTACCCTCCTCAGAACCAACCATCTACAAAAGATACACAATAAGATATTAGTATCGTTATATAAGTTAAACTAGAGAGTATGCAATAATTAATCATAATAAGGAACACACCTTTCTTTGAAATTGTTATATAAAAGCGGAGAGTCCATTTCGCATTTCACGTATTCATGCTCACTTGAATAAGCAATTTGCAATAGATACACAATAAAATATTAGATTTCTAATAAAAGTCAAACCAGAAAGTTTGAAGGCACGAACTTCAACAAAAAAAAAAAATCAAGTAGAAAACAACAAACAAAAAATTGTAAACTTCCCCTCTGCACATTATCTCCATTGTAGTGTCTTGTCCTCAGCTAAAAGGAAAAAAAGAGGTGTGAATAAAGTTAAAATAAAGACACAGATAGTAATGGCAAGCATAATTCAAAACAAATAATTATTCATAATAGCAAACATACTTCGTTTAGATTTTGCTATATAAAGATAGCCATTCCATTTTGTATTTCACTAACCCATGCTCACCAAAACAAGCCATCTACAACAGATACAAAATAAGGTGTCAAAATCATTATACAAAATTTAATTTGGAGAGTTGAATGCAACAATCAATCACAATGTGAAACATACCTGACTTTGAACTTTTTTATATAAGGAGTATAATCCATTTTGTATTTCACTTATTCCTTCCCACTAGAATCAACCATTTGTAGTAGATAGAAAATAAAATATCAGAATTATAATAAAAGTTAAACTAGAGAGTTCAAGGCATGAACTTGTGAACCAACTTAATTCAAGCCCATTTATATTCCATTCTATATCTCAAAATATATAAGTTTTCTAAACTAGACATAATTCTTCTAGGAATAATGCAATCAATGTTATCGTAAGATAAATAAACCTTTTTGTAAAAGTGATCGAAGCATATTTAAACATATTGAACATGTTGAGATTGGTAACTTGGATGGTACTCAAAACCCAAGGCTCTAGGGTTGTGCATGACTTTTGACAGTGATAGTTAGCAGCCCTCCATGTCCTAAGTTTGCCTCATTGAAGTAGCACAGGAATGCAATAGAGGGAAAAAGTACCTAAGAGTTGTGTTCTTAAAAGACTAAGGAGAAGCTAGTGGGCAAGAAGTTCCAAAGGAACTGAGGAGCAACAATGGGCAGTCTAGAGTTGCGAACAAATCAACAGAATATCCTATGTCTTGGTTTTTGATGAACTAATTTTCAGCTAAAGGGCATATTAAAGTCGTGTTCAGTGACGTAAAGGAGCAGGATCACTGAGAGAGGTAGATTGATGTTGCTCCAGATTAGGAGCCAAAGGACTGGGCAGATGTGTTCAGGATACGACCGGTGGAGTTGTGAAGTGCACTAGATCAGTTAGTAAGTCAACGTATCTTGGTCAGAGTAGAATGGTGGTCAAAAAAGTTGACACCAAACCCCATTTTGTGTTCCTTGTATTAGTGATTGCATGAGGGCCATGATCTGTACGAGAACCCTAAACATTTGTATCACAATTTGTTAATATAACGAACTTGGGTTATTGAAATATTGTAAAAAGTTCTCTATATTTGTGCACTAGTTGATTTACTATTGTTTATATTTTCTTGTGCAAAGTAGTTTGTTGTGGTATTTCGATTGGTAGTGTCAGTGATTATGAGACCCTAACTTAGATTCAAGTACAGTGGAAAAACAACAGAACAGCCAAAATCCTAATGTTGTCTACTAGCACAATAGTTGATTGGTCAAAGACTCAATATGCTTGCTTGCTCGACCTTACCATCCTTCTCTCTAGGGCATGTTGTGTGGGGGTGTGCATGTGATGTGGACCAAAAAATCATATAAATTTGAACATACCATTTTATGTATATGTTAAACCATTATTTAAGTGGTACTACTGGAGAACCATTCTAGAAGGAGAAAACATTGAGCAAACAAATAATAATAATGTTATTTTGTTGGAAAACAACATGACTTACCCATCCTCTATCTTGAATCTACATCTCTTAAGATATCTTCTCCAAGAAAACGAGCAAACAAATAATAATAGCGTTATTTTGTTGGAAAACAACATGACTTACCCATCCTGTATGTTGAATCTACATCTCTTAAGATATCTTATACACTTGACCCTCCCAGACATTACAATTGTAGTCGCTCACTGCACAAAGTAATAGTATTACATATGAGATCACAGATAAGCCATAAGAGCTTAAAGGATAAATATATCGAGTGACGAATTAACAATACACCTACCTACCATCCCCTGCCTAATATTATTAGGCGACAATCATGAACAATAATCCTTAAACATGTGAACGTCGGTGCAACATTTCCCTTTCTTTCATATCAAAGTTCTAGGAAAAATCTTGAATCTCACACCCATGAACAAGATCATACTACCTCAAAACCATGACAAAATGATAAATCATTGTGCAACTAACAAATATTTCAGTGTATTAGCCCACAATTGTATTATGTAAGAAAAAGGTATGCCTCACTCATCTTTTGTGTAACATTTGTAGAATGTCTAGTACATCTTCACCACTTGACCTTTGTAGACCATACATTTGCAGTTGCTCACTACATAAAAAAGATTAATATATTTGACTATGAAAGCATAGATAAGATATATAATAATTTGAATAGCAACCAAATGGAGCAATAAATAAGCGAAAGATACTTCTAAGTGAAGTGCATTGCATGTAGATATGTTGACTCACCTTTATTTATGAACAATAACCTCAATTTTTTTTGTTTGTTTCCTTCATTTCCATTTCCGCACACAAGAAACAAAACCAAGACCAAACTACAAGAAACATTCAAAAAACAAAAACAAAATAACAAAATAAAGGAAGAGTACAACAAACGAAACCAACATATACTACAAAGAACAAGAAAAAATTGCAAAACAAAGAAAGACGAGTACAAAATAGCATGGCCATGCTCAAACTCAACAAAACAAAACATGCACACAAGAACAAAGAAAAAATTGCAAACATCCCCTCTGCACATCATCTCTCATGCAATGTGTTGTCCTCTGCTAAAAGGGAAAAAAGACAAGTTGAATAAGGTTAAAATACATAGACAATTAGTAATGTTAAACATATTTCAAAATCAATAATTATTCATAATAGGAAACACACCTCCCATAGAGTTTGTTTTATAATGATGGCCACTCTTTTGTATTCCACTTGCTCATGCTTATCATAACCGACCAGCTACAAACGATACACAATAAGATATTAGTATCGTTATATAAGTTAAACTAGAGAGCATGCAATAATTAATCATAATAAGAAACACACATTTCTTTGAAATTGTTATATAAAAGGGGTGAGTCCATTTCGCATTTCATGTATTCATGCTCACTTGAATAAGCAATCTGCAATAGATACACAATAAAATATTAAATTTCTAATAAAAGTCAAACCAAAGAGTTTGAAGGCATGAACTTCAACAAAAATAAATCAAGTAGAAAACAACAAACAAAAAATTGTAAACTTCCCCTTTGCACATTATCTCCATTATAGTGTCTTGTCCTCCGCTAAAAGGAAAATAAGAGGTGTGAATAAAGTTAAAATAAAGACACAGATAGTAATGGCAAAGCATAATTCAAAACAAATAATTATTCATAATACCAAACATACTTCGTTTAGATTTTGCTATATAAAGATAAACATTCCATTTTGTATTTCACTTACCCATGCTCACCAAAACAAGCCATCTACAACAGATACATAATAAGGTGTCAGAATCACTATACAAGTTAATTTGTAGAGTTGAATGCAACAATCAATCACAATGTGAAACATACCTGACTTTGAACTTTTTTATATATGGAGTATAATCCATTTTGTATTTTACTTATTCCTTCCCACTAGAATCAACCATCTGCAGTAGATAGAAAATAATATATTAGAATTATAATAAAAGTTAAACTAGAGAGTTCAAGGCATGAACTTGTGAACCAACTTAATTCAAGCCCATTTATATTCCATGCTATATCTCAAAATATATAAGTTTTCTAAACTAGACGTAATTCTTCTAGGAATAATGCAATCAATGTTATCGTAAGATAAATAAACTTTTTTGTAAAAGAGATCCAAGCATATTTAAACATATTGAACATGTTGAGATTAGTAACTTGGGTGGTACTCAAAACCCAAGGCTGCAGGGTTGTCGATGACTTTTGACAATGATAGTTGGCAGCCCTCCATGCCCTAAGTTTATCTCATTGAAGCATCACAGGTATGCAATAGAGGGAAAAAGTACGTAAGAGTTGTGTTCTTAAAGGACTAAGGAGAAGCTAGTGGGCAAGAAGTTCCAAAGGAGTTGAGGAGCAAAAATGGGCAGTCTAGAGTTGCGAATAAATCAACATAATATCCTATGTCTTGGTTGTTGATGAACTAATTTTCAGCTAAAGGGCATATTAAAGTCGTGTTCAGTGACATAAAGGAGCAGGATCGTTGATAGAGGTAGATTGGTGTTGCTCCAGATCAAGAGCCAAAGGACTAGGCAGATGTGTTCAGGATACGACCGGTGGAGTTGTGAAGTCCACTACATCAGTAAGTCAATATATCTCGATAAGGGTAGAATGGTGGTCAAAAAAGTTTACACCAAAACCTATTTTGTATTCCTTGTATTAGTGATTGCATGAGAGCCATGATCCGTACGAGAACGCTAAACATTTGTGTCACAGTTTGTTAATATAACGAACTTGGGTTATTGAAAAAAAGTTCTCTATATTTGTGCACTAGTTGATTTACTATTGTTTATATTTTGTATTGCAAAGTAATTTGTTGTGGTATTTGGATTGGTAGTGTGAGTGAGTGTAAGACCCTAACTTAGATTCAAGTACTGTGGAAAAACAACAAAACACCCAAAATCCTAATGTTGTCTACTAGCACAATGGTTGAATGGTCAAAGGCTCAATATGCTTGCTTGCTCAACCTTACCATCCTTCTCTGTAGGGCATGTTGTGTGGGGGTGTGCATGTCATGCGGACCAAAAAAGCATATAATTTGAACATACCATTTTATATATATGTCAAACCTCTATTTAAGTGGTACTACTGGAATACCATTCTTTAAGGAAAAGACGTTGAGCAAACAACCAATAATAATGTTATTTCATTGGAAAACAACATGATTTACCCATCCTCTATCTTGAATCTACATCTCTTAA